>JAVSBS010003752.1:0-21406 GCA_033124195.1 Coracias cyanogaster | reverse complement strand
TGAAGTTGCCGGTGACTGAGCACTTGGAGTGCCCAGGGAACAACAACATGGGGGCAAAGCCGGAAGCATGAAAAAAAGCTACAGGCAACCACAAAGTGCATTATCTTTGTGAGTGATTGGCCGTATACATGTGTTTTACTTTATGGGCTGGAAGCAACTGTGCCAGTTCTGTTCCCAGCCTAATTTCAGCATCAATTTCAGCATCATTGCACTGGGAAAGTTTTTATACCCTGATTCCCATAACGCCTGGAGATTTGCAGAGTGGCATTGCTCTGCGGGAGGCAAATTGGATGGCTTGTGGCAGGGAAACGTGCTTTGATAGTGACTTTGCTGTGGGCAGAGAGGCTGGTTTTTAACTCCAGGTGAAGGCACCATGCTGCCAGTGTTGGAGTCACCCTCCTGCTCAGTCCATCCTGGAGTCCTTCTGTGGGTGTAGGATGGTGTGCATGTGTAGAGGGACTGTGAAACCTAGACCGGGGTAGAAAGCATTCATAACCTTACCACGAAGATTTGGTTTTCCTCTTCCTAAAGCAGATAGCAGTGTCTGGATCTTGCTGCTTCGGTGGGGGAATTAGTCTGGGTTGAAACAAACAAAAAAAAGAGCATTTCTTGTCTGCTTCTGGTGTATCAATGGGATTAGAGACTTAACTACAGTGCCTATTCCCTGGAGATAACTGGGTATAGCAGGAAAGGTGATTTTTCCTGCCTGGTGGTGTGGTTCCCTTGCCTTTAATGCAGCTGGGTAGCTGCTGCCTGCTCCCACCACCGTGATGCAGTCTGTGTGTGCCCAGCAGTGCCCATGCCTGGTATCATCAACCTATCCTGCACCTTGTTTCTATTATTACTGACCATCTCCCTGGAAAAGCCACGGGTTGCTTCCACAGGCACTCACTGTGTTCCCCCTGCCTATCCTTCGGCACCTGCAGCAATTAGCAGCAGCACTCCCTGTGCTAGAGCCCCGGCTGCGGTGTGCGAGGAGCTGGTGAGCTACAGGGACAAGCAATTTGTATTCTGATTGACCTCAAGGCTTTGTACCAGCAGTTCCTGAGACTGTCTGGTCTCCCGCCATTTAGGGTGTCTTCACTGGGAAGGCTGAAGTCGATCCTTTTGGCATCTGGGGTTTGCTGATCCACCATCTGGAGCTTACTGGAGGGTAGGAATGGAAGATGCTGCTGAAAACCATGCTCTGCAGGACCTACCCTGCGTAATCCACTGTTTGCCACCATAGCTGTCAAATGGGGAGCTCTCCAGGACACTTGGTGGGGCCACTGTCCCAGTATCCAAATAATCTTCCAGCACCAGTTGCAATGCTGGGCAGGCATGCCCTGTCACGGTGTCCCCGATGGCCAGGAGCATAAGGTACCTCCCTTTCCTGCTCCTCTGTAAAGAACCAGCTATTACCTACCTACAATGGAAAAGATGAGGGACCTTTCTTGGCTTTTAACTGAATGAGGATTGGGGCCTTGGTAGTAAAATGCTGCTGATTCGCTGTGGGAGGTGGTGAGGGATGGACACTGTTTCCAGCAATGGCAGGCTGCACTTCCCACCCTCCTTGGGGACAGGGACTGCCTCTCAGGGTGCTTCTAGGTTGCAGAGGCTATGGGTGCTCAGTCCTTTTGCTGCTTGGAGGCAGCAAAATGGGCTTGTGCCGGTTTTTTTAATAGAAAAATGAGGCATAAACCTGGGGGATGCAACCCCTGGGGGATGGTAGGGGAGTGCTGAGTAAGATTGGAAAGCTACTGGGATGCTCTTTCTCACTCAGAGCAGCAAACCAGAGGAGGATCCTACTGAAAACCAATGTGAACCTTGCTGAGTGCACGCCCTAGCTTTGGGGGGATCTGCTTTTCCACCGGAGTAAAGTGGTGGGAGGCTGCATCCTTGAAGGTTAACACTACAGAGCAGAGAGACATCACGTGAAAACCACTTTAGCAATCTCTCAAAGAAATAGCTTGCTATAATATTCCCCTGTGTAACTGTATTGTGACTTCAAGATCCATTTTTCCACAATTTTACTAGGTCTGAAAGCATGGCTCCTGGAATTTGTAGATAGCATCACGAGAAACTAATTGGCCCCATGGTACTTTCCACATGTGTTATTTCATGGATGTGCTTGTCTTTTGCATTGTTTTCACCAGCCCTGCCTGCATGAAACACTGTCTTGCTAGGTAGAAATCACAGTATGGGTTAAAAAAAACCAACCAAAACCTCAAATTGTGGAGTGTTTATGGCTTTTCCATCCCCTGTCCCTGGAAGCCTTTTAGAAGCTTTAGAAGGAAGCCGCCTTTTAGAGGGGAGTTTCAGCTTTGTGGCCTCTCTGGCTGTCTCTGTGGTTCAAAAGAGGGGCTAAGGAGTATTTTGCTTTCCTTCTTATACTGGAGCAGATGCTCCTTCCATGGGCTGGCTTGAGACCAAACCTGATTTCTGTAGAGACCAGAGGGAAAAATAATGCTGGCAAAGGGACTTGCCGTCCTACTTCTCTGCCTGTGCTGGCACAGGTCAGGGGATGGGCTCTGGTTTTGTCGTTAAGCAGTGATGCTGAGGTCTGGGAGGGGGTGGCAGTGCTGGAGAGGGGCTGCCAGTGCGTGCCATGGGGCTGGCTGGGCATGGCACAGGCGCTTGGTGGGGCCGGTGGCTTTGAGTGCTCAGCCTGGTTCCCTCAGTCCTGGAGAGCAAACAGAAGCTCGAAATTGTTTTTTCCTTCCACATGCCAACTTGAGAGGCTGTATTTATTCACTGAACTTGTTTATTTGCTTTCCCATTCGGAAGCACTCAGCTGCTGTGCTTGCAGGTAGTGAGGAGGAGCTGGCTTGCCAGGAGCTGCCACTCTCTTCTTCCACCCCACGCTGCTGAGAGCTGAGATTGGAAGAAAAACACCCGTGGCAAGCACATGCTGGGGCTGTAGGTTGATCTGATGGGCTCTACAGGGAGAGAGGGGTCAGTCCTGCCTGTCCCGCTGGGTCCCTAGCCCAGAGCATTGCTCTGTGCTCTCCAGAGCTGTTGGAACTCGTAACACCAGCTATGCTGCATGGGAACCGCAGCCTCCAGCTGGGAGTTGGTCAGTGTGGGACAAATGAAAACACAAGTGCATGGAGAAAACTGCTGTTTGTAGCCATGGGAGCGATGCAATTGGATGGATGCAGGCAGAGGAGGCTGGGCTAACTGTACCTCCTGTCAATGCTGCTTGCGGGGTCTGAGGCTTCTGCAAGGTGCACGCGGTTGCAGCTGTGAGTGGTTGCAGAGGTTGCATGTGGTTGCAAGGGGCTACAGGTATGAACATGGGCATTTGTCCAGACATGGCCTTGGGCATCCTCTGCTCATGCTGGGAGAGGCTCTGATGGCTTCATAAATGCAGCATGGCCAGTGCAGAAGACCAGAGCCTGCTGGGCAGGGCAAGTCTTTTTCCCTGCGTGGATCTGGCCATCAGGTTGAGCTCCTCATCATATTGTTGTAGCTCCAGTAAATTCCTGAGAGCTGGAGCAACCTGCAGAAAGGCAGGAGCACCTGCACAGCAGTGATAACCAATCCATAGCAGGTCAAAGGAGGTTCTCCTGCCCCTCTACTCTGCCCCATTGAGCCCATATCTGGGGCATTGTGTCCCGTTCTGGCCTCTGCGGTTCAAGAGAGACAAGGAACTACCAGTGGAGGCTATGAAGGTGCTGAGGGGACTGGAACATCTCTGTGCTGAGGAAAGGCTGAGAGACCTGGGGCTGTTTAGCCTGGAGAAGAAAAGACTGAAATGTGATCTTATCAATAGTTTTCAATATCTAACAGGTCAAGAGGATGGGGCCAGACTCTTTTCAGTGGTGCCCAGTGGGAGGACAAGGGGCAATGGGCACAAACTGGAACATGATAGGTTCCATCTGAACATGAGGAAAAACTTCTTTCCTGTGAAGGTGCCAGAGCCTGGCCCAGGCTGCCCAGAGAGTTTGTGGAGTCTTCTTCTCTGGAGACTTTCAAAACCTGCCTGGGCACGATCCTGTTTTAGCAGGAGGGTTGGACTAGAGCATCTCCAGCGGTCCCTTCCAACCTATACCATTCTGTGAAGTCCTTGGCAGCTTCCAAAATACTTATTGAAAGGCTGTGGTTGTGGGCCGATCTGTGTGCCACAGTCTTGGGGAGATGGGGTATGCAGGTCTTGTAGCCTTATGCAAAGTCGAACAGCTGCCTGCAAGCAGAGACTCTGTGAGAGCAGCTGTAGAATGTGAGGTACTGCAAGGAAGGTGTTTTGCAGTGAGTGTGACTCAACCACCACATGCTTCCAGCACGCCTGAGGTGCTATGGCCAGGAGGGTGCAAGGGGAGGATTCTCTGGAGCCTAGCACCACTCTGCTGTTTGGGATCTCCTCTAAATGCAAGGGGTAAAAAAGCTGAGATAAATCTCAGCATGTGCAAGGTGCATCTCACCACATGCAGATGTTCGAGTTTCATGCTCCGGGTGCAGGACTGAGTTTTCAAAAGTTGACCTGGGCTGTTTTTGACCATGAAGCACTAAACCTGAGATCTTCTGCTGGAGCCTGATTTTAAAATGTGGTGAAACAGTCATTCTTCTTGAAACAGGGATAGTTCAGGCAGCCCTGATTTGGGGTGCTGGGAAAGGGAGGTGTGTTAAATCACTGGCCATGCTGGGGCAGTTATTTTCCATGTGTGTGTGCAGAGAATTGCTTGTCACAGATGGACACGAATTCCCAGGGTGTCACAGTCATCTCCTGGGATGCTCAGCACTCAGCTGATCTCCCCAAAGCACCTTTGTGTGAACAATGTGATTAGGGACCTGAGCATCGGGCAGGTCTGGCTGAGTTGCTCCTCTTGCCTTTTGGAGAGTGAGTGCAGTGCCCAGCTTTATGTAGGCAGCCTGGGGCCAGTGAAATTAATGCCTTGACCAGAGAGGAGTTTGTTCCTTTTGGGGTTTGCATGGACCTGGAGCTGAGCTGGGAAACCTCCCTGAGTCCTAGTTCTTCCAGGAGCTGCTGCATCTCCTTTAGACATTGGTGCCTGTCCTCTGGCATCCCTGCTTCCAAGGTGAGTGTTTCAATGGTGCCAGCCACATGCCAAGAGTCATAGGGACTCTGCAATGAGGGCCAGTGGTGCAAAACACCCCTAAAGCAGCACGTGCCCTGACACCATGGTGATGGGCAGAGCACTGACAGAACTCAGTACAGCAGTGGTCCCACAGCTGGGGGCTGAGCCTGCCCTGCTGCTCCTTCAGGCACTGTAGAAGGTGATGGGTAATGATGGCTCCTAGCAAGGAGCAGGGCTGGCTGGAGCTGGTGCCTGGGAAGAGGAGGAGGAGAAGGGAGAGAGGCTGGAGAGCAGAGGAGATGGGAGGGATGACAAAAGGGGGAAACCACTTGACTTTTTAGCCCTCTGTGCTCTGGGATGATGCCAGGCTCTCAAGCTGAAATGCTTGCAAGGGGAAAAGGAGTCCCTTCTTGTGTGTTTTAAATTAAAACTCAACACAAAAAATATCCTGTCGGGGAGGTATGAAAATTTAATCAACACCCAGTGCTCTCAGCAGCTCGGTAGCAAGCACAGATCTTAATGTCTCTGCAGCTATTCCTGGCGGCTCCCAGCCATACGGGCGAAGCGGGGTGTGCTATGTGCTTTGAGGGGGCAGGCATTGCCAAAAAGTCCCCAGCACTCATGGTACAGCAGGACAGAGCCCCTTCCCTGCTGCTTCCTCCAAAACATCAAACACTGTGTGTTTTAAAAGTGATTAAGTTAGCAAGGACTTCAGAGAGGAGACTTCAAGTTCCACCCCGAAGGTTTAAAACCTTCCTAACTTCTAGGGAAATGAGCTGGTTTTTCCCTTTGGTGCCTAAGCTGGCAGCTCGTTTGCTGCCAGCCATGGGTGCTGTAGCCTGTTCCTGATGGGCATATGTGTAGCAGCCAACCTGCTTGCCCTCTTCTCCCTTTGGCAGAAACAGCTCTTTCTGCACACTCAGCAAAACTAGACCCTCACCAGCTTGCCAAATGTTCCTGCCTTTTTTTTTTCCTCCCTTTTCCCTCTGTGTGTGTGCTGAAATGACACAGCAAGAAACAAACTGTGTCTGCTGGATCGCCAGTTTTGCAGGAATGTTCTGTCAAAAGCTCCCTGCCCACACCCTCCTCCCTGCCCTCACGGGAAAGTCTCACTCCTAGAACGTCTGCTGGCAGGACTGGGAAAGCCAAGGGCTGGTGGAGCCACCTATGTTCCTTCACTGATTCTCTGGCACTGCCCAACATCTCCAGGCTCATGAAGAGGAGGTTGCAGGGGGTCTCAGTGCTGCCTGGCCCTGCTACTTCTCATCTTCGTTCAGCCCAGGACCTGTAATTTCATTGGTGTGTTTAGCACTGGAAATTGTGCATCAAGGCTGGATTGTAGGGGTATTGGGGTGAATTGGGGTTCTTGAGTGAGGCCATGTGTAGTTCTGTTGCCTGAGAGCATTGCAGCTGGAGCTGGGGATGTACCTGCATCTAGGAAACTTAAAATCACAGAACGATTTGGTTTGGAAGGGACCTTTAAAGCTTATCTAGTCCAACCCTCCTGCAGTGAGCAGGGGCATCTGCAACTAGAGCAGGTTGCTCAGAGCCTCATCCAACCCCACTTGGAATGGTTCGAGGGATGGGCCATCAACCACCCCTCTGGGCAACCTGGGCCAGGGTCTCACCACCCACAGCATAAAAAATATCTAGTCTGAATCTTCCCTTTTTTAGTTTAAAAGCATCACCCCTTGTCCTGTTGCAACAGGCCCTGCTAAAAAGTCTGTCCCAATCCTTCCTATAAGCCCCTTTAAGTACTGAAAGGCTGCAATAGGTTCTTCCTGGAGCCTTCTCTTCTCCAGGCTGAACAACCCCAACTCTCTCAGCCTGGCCTCACAGCAGAGGGCTTCCAGCCCTCTCATTGTTGCTGTAGCCTCCTCTGGCTCTGCTCCACCAGGTCCATGTCTCTCCTGTGCTGAGGACTCCAGAGCTGGCCCCAGCTCTGCAGGGGGATCTCCCCAGAGCAGAGCAGAGGGGCACAATCACCTCCTTTGACCAAACAGATCATGGGACCCAAGCTGCCACTCTGGGCTTGCATTGTGCTTGAAACAAAGCAGGGATCCAGCCTTGGCAATTACCAAGCCCTCTTGAAAAACAGCCCCAAAGCTGATCCCATGAAAACCATGCTCAACTGCAGCATGCAGGCTCTGGGTCTAGCTGGAGAGGCAGCAACGCTGGCCCATATCCAAACCTGATGCTGAGGATCTGTGCTGGGAACACCAGTGCTGCCTCAGCCAAGCCCTGGGTCTAAGGAAGGCTGCATAGCTTTGCAAATACTCCAGCAGGAAAAGTTCATCCAGCCTGAGAGGCAGTTGAGGGGGTGCTGTTATCTGGGGCTGGGGAAGGTGCAGGGCGGGTCTGGGCAGGGGGAAGGCAGGGATTTGGGAGCAGAAGGATGGCTGAGGGGAGAGGAGGAGGAGGAGGCACACGTGGGAACAGGGTCTGCGAATTGGTGCTGGGGCATCTGGGTGCAAGTTCTCGGAGGGGAACAGAGGGATCTAGAGCACAAATGTTCTGGGGAGCACCTAAAGGAACTGGGGTTTTTCAGCCCAGGAAAAGGAGGCTCAGGGGAGACCTTCTTGGTCTCAACAGCTCCCTGAAAGGAGGTTGGAGCTAGGTGGGGGTTGGTCTCTTCTCCCAAAGAACAAGCAATAGGACAAGAGGAAACAGACTCAAGTTGTGCCAGGGGAGGTTTAGGTTGGTCATTAGGAAAAATTTCTTCCCTGAAAGTGTTGTGAAGGCCTGGCCCAGGCTGCCCAGGGCAGGTCGAGTCCCCATCCCTGGAGGGATTTAAAAGCCATGTAGATGTGGTGCTGAGGGCCATGGTTTAGTGGTGACCTAGCAGTGCTGGGCTAATGGTTGCACTTGATGATTTTAAAGGTCTCTTTGAACAAGAATGATTCTATGATTCTATAAAAATTGGTCTTCATGCCTGCTTCAGATGTTTTGAAAAAACTTGTTTTTTAGTAATGTTTCTAGCAATGCTTTTTTTGCATTTTGTTTAGAAAACAGGAAAAGAAATATTTGGGGTTTTTTTTTCCTATCTTCCTGCTACTTCCCCTTCCCTGCACACATGCACAGACCCAAGCGTGATCATAAAGGTCTCTTCCAACCAAAATGATTCTGTGATTCTATGCCCAGGCACTGTGGGCTTTACTGACCTTCTTGCACCCCTCCACAGGGACTCCTGGCAGCTCTCTGGGCAGGTTATTGGGCACGAGGTGCCCACCATGCCTGGACAGCCCAATATGTGGCCATGGCAGGATGCATCCCTCCGTGGGCCAGCCCTGGCCCTGCAAAGGAAATGTACCTATTTCCTCATTAACCTGATTGGGAAAAGTAAATCATTATCATTCAGATCTTGTCCAGTGCCGGGGTCGCTGATGGATACCAGGCAGGGCTGGTGGGGAGTGGAGCATGGCCCTGCATGCAGGAGATCAAATTACTGCTATTAATGGCAAGAAATAGATCTGTTACTGAGCTGGGGAGAGCAGCAGCGGGTGTCAAAGTCCTAAAAGAACTGGTGAGGCCAGGGGATCTGCTGTAAGGTGTTTTTTAAAATTATTTTTTTCCCCTTTTTGCTGGAGTATGGAGATTTAGAGGCTGTTTCTGCTTGGCCTGTGTGTGTTTCTCAGATGAATGCAGCTGTGGTTTGCAGGGAGGAGTAGGCTGGGGGCTGCAAATGATGCTGTGGAGATAGCATCAGCCATGGTGGTTGTCACCATCAAGCAAAGCCCTTCAGGAGTTGCCAAGCTAAGGATCTGGCATACAAATCATGGGAGCTGTGGTGTTTTCACATCCACTGTCCCAACAGGTTCACTCTGCCCCTATGCTCTGCAGTGAGACCCTGGGAAGTGCCGAGGAAGCCAGGAACAGCACCCGGGTAAAGCCTCTTGAGATCCTGGCTTTCTCCATCATCCCCAAGCATCCCTCACTAGGATTGCAGCTGGGGGGACAGACAGACCTCTCCTGCTGCGCCGTGATAGCTGAGATGGTTTGGTCACCCTGTCCCTGCCTGTTAAAGCCTGCCTGCAATGCAGGCAAAGCCGTGGGTCTCCATGGGGGTAGGAGATCCCTGGTAGAGGACAGTGATGAGAGCAGGGTGGGGTCACATGTGCTGCTGGAGGTCCAGTGGATTCCCCAACTCCCCATAGCACAATATTGCTGTATCCTCTGAGCACAACATGGCCAGTTGGTTACAATAATGAAGGTATATTAACCCAATCTAATTAAGTGCCCTTTTGGTCTGGATTCAAACAGAAAACACAGAAGCTCTCTCCTAATGCAGGTGGGTTTTGAGAGGGGACCTGACTGCCTATGGGGCATCAGTGCATGCTGTTGGTGTTGCCCAAGCTGGACCTGGAGGTCTCCAGGACACATCCCCTGCTGGGAAGGGGTAGAAAGCTCCCCTCTTCTCCAGGGAAGGCCTGAAGTGGGAGCCCAGCCCTGTTACTAGACACTGGAGAATCAATGAGGGTGGATCACTGTGTGAACAAAGTCCAGCAGCTCCCCATGCCCTGCTGCTCCCCAGATAAGTTGGGTGCCCCCAGCCTTAGTCCCTAGTCCCCCTCCCTAAGCTGGTGGGCAATGAGTGGCCATTAAAGGCACCCTGCATGGGCAGAACATGCTCTCTGTTTATTTTTAGGTAGGAGAAACTGAATTTGTGGGGTTTGGGTGGGTTTTTTTCCTCCCCTTCTCCTATAGCAAAGAAATCCTAAAGTTTCCCATGCGAGCGCAGTCCGAGGGAGGGTACGTGTGGGCTGTGAGCTTGTGCTTTGCATTCGACTAGGTTATATATTTAGATTTCTTTAGATTTCTGGCCCCCCAATTGAGACTGCTTTTGCAGCTCCCTGTGCCTTTTCCTGCCCTTTGGGGGAAAAAAAAAAGCAAAAACAACACAAGAGCTGTGGAAAGAATAACTCTCTGCTGGGGGTTGAGAGGTGTGAGCTGGTGGGAGCTCCTTTGCTGGGTGGGGACCCACCATGCTGGCTCCATTACCCTATGAGGGTCTTGCTCCCACACCTTGGTGGTGTCATTTACAGGCTTGGAGGCTTTGCTGGCAGCAGGAGAGGGTGTGTCCAAGATGAGTGTGGTGGTTCAGCTCTGGCTGGGAGTCTCCACCAATGCGTTGGTGTGAGAAACGCCCTTGGGTGTGTAGTCCCTTGGGGAAGCTGTGGCTCTTTAGTCTTCACCAAGTTCACTCTGGTTGTGTTGGTGTCTCAGGTATGGCTGGAGGCAGTATCAAATGTGTTTCTTGGTCTGGTGGCCATGGGAGAGTTTGAGTGGTGGTGGTTTAGGCTGGTGGGGTGCATAAGGAAAAGGTGATTGTCTTAAAGGGCAGGGAAGAAGCAGCAAAGATCAGGCATCAGGCAGCTCCCCCATTTCCCAAAGAGCTTGGGTGAGTGGTGAGATCTGGTCTACTGCACAGGGAACCAGGGGCAGGAGCCAGGAATTTCTTCATTAAAGGAGTTGCAGCGTTTGTGTAATTTGGGGATTAAACTCCCAGTGTCTGCTGTGATTTCTGCACGTGATGATCTCCTCATACCTTCAGCAAAGGGGAAAAAATCCATGGGAAGACACAGTGGACCAAGGTGATGAACCACTGCCTATGGAGGGAACAAATTATGCTCCAAAGGGATGGGAAAAGGAGCTGCTCAGTCAAGACAACTACGTCTTGGTGCCAAAGAAGTTGGGAAGTGCTATGGGAGCCACCAAAAGTTGACACAGACCTCCTGAAGCATGCTCAAAGGGGCATTGAGCAGTTCCCCACCTCTGCAGATGGAAGCAAGGCCTGGTGAAGAGACAGCTGAGGAGATTTGGGCATGGATGGGATATTTAACCCTGTTTTTTGGTCAATGCAAAGAGAGAGGCAACAAAAGCTGGATGGGGGAATGAGGACATGGCCACAAGCGCAGCTGTTGTGGAACCCAAGCACTGAGGCCATCATGCCCATCAACCCCACGCTCAGGATGGCTTCCCCTCCCCATCCCCGTGCTCAGAGGGAGCTGGCACATGAAATGGCAGGTCTGGTAACAAGTATTTTTAACAACTCCATGGAGTTGGGGGAGGCACCATCTGACTGGAGAATAGCGAATGCAATGCCTATATTTAAAAGAAGGGGGAGGAGGGGAAAGAAAGTAAGACAGGCAGGAATAGGACTGTAAGCCTGACCTCGATCGCATGCCATTTCGGAACAGATTTGGAAGGCAAAAGAGGAAAATGAATCATGGGTTTGCCAAAGGTAGGTCATGCCAGGCTAACCTGGCATCAGAGGCCTGGAAACATGTGGAGCTGCTCTTTGTAGTAAAGCTTTTGCTATAGGAAAGTATTAATGAAGTGGAGAAAAGGGGAAGGAGAAGAGGAGCTCTGTGAGGCAGGCAGGGAAGTGAGTAGTGTTGGGATGGTGCTGGATGGTGTTGAGGGTACATAGTGGCTGATGGGGCCTCTTCGGGATGAGTCATGGACTTTCCTGCTTCCCAGAGCTGGGGGGATGGAGGCTGCCACCCCAGGCTGGAGGAGTTTGAGGGCTGGAGGAAGAGATGTAGGATGCAGTGAGAAATGGAAAGCCATGTGCTTGTTGAGGAACAGCAAAGATATCTCCTAGGAGCCCAAGTCTTGCTGATTGGGAAGTAGCAGTGTGGAGGAGGAGGGGATGAAGGAATGAGCACAGGATGGAGGGAGCACAATCTCTAGCAGGGATGGAGTAGGACTCATCAGAATCACTCACTTGGGTCTCCTGTGTCCAGGAAGATGAACTGAGCTTGGACAGGAGCAGGGAAGGGGTTACTAGATAAAATAGGGAGACAGCGCCAGTCATGCAAGAGAGAACTGGAGGAACCTTGCTTTGGCTAGCAAAACAGAGGTTGGGAATGGCCATGCTATCTATAAATACATCAAGATGGGAAATGGGAAGGAGTAGAGCTGTTGCAGCCAAAGGCCAATGCTGGCAGAAGAACAGAGTGCTATATAAAATGACCACAACTAAATTTAGGCTGAAAATTAGAGCAGCCGTTAGAGCATCTGCTTCAGGAGTCTTCCAGTGTGACTAGTGAGCTTTTCAGGCAGAGTTGACAAAATCTGGAGGAGGTTGTGTGACAGAAGGGAGTCTGGACTCAGCAACTCTGCAAGACCCTGGCAGTCCATGTCCTCCCTCCAGCTGGGGAGCATGATGTGTGTCAGAGCATTGGGCTTGACAGGACACATGGCCAGGCATGGTGGTTCCTTTGGTTTCCTGGGAAGATGTGCATCGGCTTTGGGAGTGGAGAGATGGGAATACATCCATGTGCTAATATCCTGCTGCACTACATGCTTTGTGGTCATGTTCTCCACCACAGGCTGGAGAAGCTGTAGAAGATGCAGAACCTGTGAAATGCCAAGCTCCTTGTGTTTCCCAAACAAAGCCCCTTGTCCCCCCTGTCTGGGATCTCTGCAGCCTGGGTGCTACAAAGGTACTGGAGCAACAATTCCAGTTCCTTGGGGAATAAAAGGGCGTATCTTGGAAGTGGAGTGACCAAGCAGGTACCAGCTGACGAGCTGAAACCACCGCAGCTTGACTGGGCATCACCTGCTCCTGGTTTTGTAGGGACTGTTGGGATGTGCCCTTGGAAATTTTATCTTGGGGCTGGGACATCCCAGCAAAGCTGGCACCAGCCAGGGGGACCTGTGCTGCTGCTCAGTGCAGAAATATTCCTGGGGCTGCTGGCATCAGCCCAGGTGGCTGGGACCATCCCTGAGCTTGCTGTGGCCAGTGGTATGTCCTTGTATATGTGGGGTCCATGACCACAGCTATCCATCCTCTCCCCTGCCCCAGCAATGTCTCTCCTGGAGCTGTTGAGTGCTAGTGGTGTTGGGCAAATAACCCTTCTAACCCCCTTTACCTCTATTCCCATGGGACTTGGGTACCCAAATGCATGTAGAGGTCGGGATCGCAGACAGCCCATCCCATCAGGGTGCTGCAAGGTCCCTGCTTCAGGTTTCCTGAGTGCAGATCCTCAGTGCCACTATCTTTTCTGTGCCTGCAAAATATAGGGCATTCCTGGGAGTAGAAATAGGTGATCTGGGAGCTGCTGCTGGTATCACTAAGGAATCGTTCTCTGCTCCATCATCTCATCCCTGTATCGCTCTCCATCTCCTGCTGAGCATTGCTGTAGAGGAGAAGGCCAAAGGAGGGGTACTGATGGCCCAGCCCTGGGGGAAGATGTCTTCTTCACCTGTGGGAAATGAGCTCATCTGTTTTGTACCCTCTGTGCCAAGGACCTTGGGGAAAACCTGTGGTTTTTGGGCAGGAGCCAGTTTCAAAGGTGAGCAATCCTGGCACAGGTAGCAGGTACCCAATGGCATCTTGATTAGGAACTGAAGCCCAGCCAAGCTTAGGCCAAGGGCTTCCACAATGCCTTGAAGGCTAATGGCATGGTAAATGGTGCTGTTAGAGCAGAGCACCGTGGCCTGGGTGTTTCTGGAGGGCAGTGATGAGCATTGGCTGCATCATTCCTACCTCCCTGTGCTCATGTCTCTCATGGCCCTGAGGAAGCCTGGGGCTCCTGAAAGGTGCAGGACCTTGAGAAGATGTGCATGGTTTCCCTGATGCCAAAGGAGAAGGGCGGTGAGTCTTTCAAGATGCTTTGCCCAACCTCAAAGCCCTCATTGCTGCTGGGTGCTCCTCAGCACTGGGGTCTCTGCCCACAGCATACCCCTCCCAGTGCTGTGGTGGGTCCCCGCAGCAGAATGTGCTGGTGTCATGCTTCCTGCCTTGGGCTCAGTGGCAGGGTGATGGGGATGCCTGGATGAGGTTCCCACTGGTGCCTTGGTCACCAGAGGAAGACTCCAGCACAGTAGCTTTCTCTCCCCCTTGGAGACGTGCTTCTCCCCTTGCAGAGCCTCGTCTCAACTCCTGCACTGGCCGACTGGGAGACGTGGTGCCAATGACTCAGATGAAGATGAGGGCTTAATTAGCACAGGGAGAGGGGGGAAGAGAGAGAGAGAAAAGAGAAAGAGCCTTTCATTCCAACAAGATTGATACCGCCTCCCCCAGACAGTCACGTTCTGCCGCATCACCCTCCAGCCCAGCATCATGGGCGCACATGACAATACCTGACACTGGAGGACAAATGGGGCCTGGGAAGTGGCTGGGAGGGACAGAGGGGCACTGCTTTATTAAAAGCCTCAGTGAATAACTGTCTAGAGGTACTGAGCAGGACTTACCAGCAGCCTTTTTAGCTGTCTGGCTTTGTCCTGTGGTTAGAACTCCCCTCCACTCTCAGCTACTTGGGGCTGGGGGAACACACCCAGGGTGGGAGGGTGTCTGCAAGGTATTAGCAATGATGCCATCAACAGAACACCTGTTTGAAGGTCTGGGGCTTGGCTGCACCAGCCTCTTTTCCATTGTGCATGGAAGGACAAGTGTTGGCTGCCTTTTCATTAGCCACCAGCTTCCCTGGCCCTAAGGCACCTTATAAATCTTTCCCTCAACCTGTGCTCTGCTCAGCAGTTCCACTGCTGTGGGGCTGCTTTTCTCTGTCTCGGTGGGATGCACAGGGGAGAGCTGAATCAAGCCTCTGGAGGAGGCATGCTCAGGGTGGCCCCCATGACCTCAGCACCCTGATTTTGGGCTGCGGGGTCCTGCACCTTCAACTATACCACTGTCATATAGCCTCTGTGTCCCCGCAGGGGTGGTAGGAGGAGGCAGAGGAGAGCAGTCCTGCCCAATGAGGGCTGGAGACCACGGAGGAGAGCATGGCTGGGGCAGGATCATAGAATGGTTTGGGCTGGAAGGCACCTTAAAGATCATCTAGTTCCAACGTCCCCTGCCATAGGCAGGGACATGTTGAAGGGCATCAGGGCACCTTTGGTTGGGAGCTCCCCAGCAGACATGCCTGTCTGCACAGGCAGCACCCGGTGCCCATCCAGGCTTGGCCACATCATCTTGAGGAGCCTCGTGTGGTGAGCGTGGAGGGAGAATCACCACCCTCCCTCTCCCCCTGGTGCTGGTGTCAAAGATAACATTACACCTGTTTTTTTCTTTCCCCTGCAGACCAATGATGCCTTAGGAGCCACCTGGAACTGGCTGTACTTCATCCCCCTCATCATCATTGGCTCCTTCTTTGTCCTCAACCTTGTCCTGGGAGTGCTGTCAGGGTAAGCGAGATGCTGTCCTTCTCCTCCAGGCCATGATCACCGCATGTCTCAGAGCCCCAGGGTTGTCCCCTGGTACTGCTGCGGGCCCCTGGACCCCAGTAGCTGGTTGTCCCTGCCCCCTCCACACCTGCCTGCCCCCACAGCAAGGGATTGCTCCCCAGCTCAGCTTAGCTCCTTCACTCCCTGTGGAGCTGAGAAAGAGACAGCCTTGAAAATGCTTTCTTGTTGTTTCACCTTGCTGAAGAGCTCGTGGTTTTGGTCACCTGTGAGAAATGGTCAATGTGGATCTTCTGTCTGCTTAGGACCTGCTGGAGGGGAGAGGCATGGGGAGACCTTATGGAAATGTGTTTGAGTCTGTGATGTGTTTATAGTGGAGTATGCATTTGCTGGCTGATGGAGTGTGGTGGGCATGGGCTGGGATGGGTTTGGGAGCAACGCAGGCCACCTTCATGCTGTGTGGGCCATGAGGGCTGCACACTGATGAGGGTAGAGGTGCCTGGAGTGCATGTGGACAAGCTGTGGACATAGGGACAACAGAGCTGTCACTGCCCTGCTTCTCCCAGGGGAAAGGAGGTTTTAATCCAAGCCATTAACCTGGGTTTGGAGAGAAAAAGGCTTCTTGTCTCCATGACAATAAATTGTGGTTGCATCAGCCCACCCTCAACCACTGGCAGGGGTTGGTGCATGGGGAGACCATGCCCTCTCCTGTGCTGGGAGGGGGAGGTGAGCTCTTCTGCCCTTGCCACAGGTGAGAGTGGGGACCCTGTGCCCAGCAGCTGGTCACTTTTTTCCAAATTGCCCATCATTGCAAACGAAAAGTCACTATAGCACTGGTTTGGCCAGCTGGAAAGCCCTTAGAGACAGTGATGTGTATGGAGACTGGCCCTCGTTATCTCTGTCATTGTCCTGAGTGTCCTGTGAGTTCAAGCGTTATGGTGGTGGTTTCAGGAGAGCTTCTGGAGTGGCAGGGTGGGCTTCAGGGTCTGCAAGTGGGATGAATTTCCCCAGCTCTCGGTCCGTGGTCTGATTGAGTCCAGGAGCTCTGGGGAAAGACTGAAGTAAGGGCCTCCTTTCAGGGAGGAAGCTCTTATGGAAGATGAAGATGTCTAAGCAGTGTTGGGTGGCTTTTGCATTTCTTATGCCACATCCTGGGGATTTCAGCAAAGTCCAGTTGAACATCAATGTCAAGCAGGAGCTTTGCTATAAAAACCCTGAGACAGGCAAGTCAGGAAGCTGGGGGCTAGGCAGCTGGAAAAGCCCCTTATCACAGTATCGAATCGCATCAACATAGCGTGTTGTGTGGACACCGAAGCTTTTGTTGCTGTTGTGATGCTGAGAGCAGCCTGAGGACACAGCAAGGTAGCGCCACTCTGGCCTATAAGTCAGTCACTGGCTGGAGGACCACGGGGTGGCTGGTGAGATGCCCAGCCCATGCCTTGGTCCATTCTTGGACCTTGCCTGCACCAGGACTGCACGAGGCAGCAGTTCCTGTGCCTGCCGAATTGGATGCAATTGTCTCGGGCTCTTCCCAGGCGCCGGCTGGCATTTCAGCTGTTTGTTTATCGCTAATAGGGTTTGTATCGGGGAAGGATGCAAGTGGGTGGGTGGCCTAATTGGCAATGGAGATGCTCTTGTGGCGTGCCAGATACCTAGGGAAAAGCGCGACTGCTCAGCTCCCTGGAGGGCTGAGCGAGGTGAGCGGAGGCGGTGAGCTGGGCCCTGCCACCCAACAGCAAGGCCACCATGCCTGTCCTCCTGCCTGACCACGGCTCAGGCATCCTCTGCAGCTTAGTCAATGCAGGACCCTTGGCAGTGATGAAGCATCCTCTTGCCAGAGCCATGGCGGGAGAAGGTACTTCTGCACATAAACAATGTATGTCCTTGAATGCAGTAAGAAGAGCTTTGTTCTTCACTTTGCTTGTGTAGATTTTATTGGGTTTAGTGCTTCTTACAATCCTCTTGTGATGGTAGAGAGCACTTGGCCCTGATGTGGGTGGGAAAGGGGTGGCCTTTGCATCCCCCAGCCTCTGCACTGGATGAGCAGGCAGGATCTGACCAGGTCCCCCTGCATGCCCAATGGCTGGGCTGAGCTGGGAGGAGAAGGTCACTTTAGGAATGAGCTCCATGGAAACATCTCAATGCAAAGAAAATGTTTCCCCAGTGTTATGGCACTGCTTTGGGGGAATACAGGTGTCCATGTCCAGCTAGCTGAAATCACGGTTGCTCTGTAACCGGTGAGCTGTGAGCCCTGGTATCCTGCTTGCAGTAACCTGGACCCACATTGCTTGCAAACTACACCATCTGCACTGGCAAATAACGAGGTCCGCTTGGGATTTCCAGCCTTCTTCTCAAAGTTCACACTCACAAGCTGCTGCAGAGCTGCCTCTCTGCCCTCGCTTCATCTCGGCAGTGGTTTCCTTTGGGGAGGCAATCAAAGACTCAAGGCAGGTTCTGAATGCAAAGAAGCTGCAGGAGGACATTTGTATGTTTAACTTGCTACCATCAGAAGTTTGCCAGAGCCCAGATTTAGCAATCTTCTGGTTGCGATGCGCATCTCTCCCAACAGTCAGTTCCCCAACTGTTAAGCTAAGGCATGACCTCCGTGATGTAAACAGCCTGGATCCATCTGCTCCTAAGCACAGAGTATGTGGGAGAGGAAAATAAATTATTTCCATCATACCGAGGCTCCTTGATTTTTCTCTCTAAATACTAACACACACACATGCTCTGGGATTGCATGCAACACTATTAAGAGGAGATGGAGTCGCTCCAGGCAGGGGCTTGGAGAACCAGTTCTTCTGGGGCTTTGGCATTTATTACCATGTCTATTAACTTCCCCTCTCTATGGGTACAATTACAGATCAATTCATTCTAACTGAAAGCGGGCAAGAAAAAAAAAAATTGGCCCTGTTCCTCTCTGAAAGCAGGTACGAAGCCCAAGGAGATGTGACTGCTCAGCTTTTAAAGCTACACAAGTTACGGAAATAATCCTGGCAAAGAGAGTCAGTGGGAGCGAGTGAGGATGGAGCATTAGATGAAACACCCTGTTTTCTGCCACATGGCAACCAGTGGATTTGGGAGCTCAGGAAGATGCTGAGACTCATATCAAGTGTTGTCTGCTGCTGCTTTGTAGCTTGAGGTTGGGGTCCAGCACCCTGCTGCAGTGGGGCAAGGTTCACCCACATCTCCACCTCTTCCTAGGGAAAGCCACTGAGAGTGCAGAGAAAGAATCACGTGTTGCAGCTGCCTCTGCTGTGGGATGGGTAGGAGGGGTGGCTGGGACCTCCTCCCACCTAGTGGCTCATGGCCTGTTGCAGGCAGTGCCCTGCCTCTGGTCGGCTTTGAGTCAGGGAGATGCAAAAGTTGCACATGCCCAGTGCTGAAGATTTGCAAAGGTTTCCTCTCCCTTCTTAGTGAAATGAGTGTTTTCTTCTGTTGGTGCTTTCTCATGTAAAACAATTTGGATCTATGTGGTGTCACCTCTGCATCTCCAGAGCAGCAAAGACTGAGTGAGAGCCATACTGGCCAGTTCCCACTGCCCATAGCATGCACAGTGCCATGGCAGCAATAATGTTATCCCAGTAATGAGCACAGCTCACCTGCCTGAGCTACTGCAGAGGTCCTGCTGCTTTGCCCTTACTGGCAAGAACATGGTTTGTGTCTAGCTTGTTGCTGGGAGCAAGAAGATGAAAGAGTGAAGATAAAAAATCAGCCATGCTTGGAAGTATAACGTTGAGGATCCTTGTGGAGTTTCTGACACCAGACAGGCTGTGTTTTGACTCTTTTTCCATCTCCTTTTCCTCAGCCCCTACAGTAAAGCCTTCCTCCATTCATTGCAGCATCTGACCTCCTGTCGTCCAGCCCCCTTCCAGGGTAACAAAGCTGCTATAATCACTGGTATTTGTGGTCTGCAGCAATAGCTGCGTTGGTGCAGAGTGGAAGGGGATGCTGCCCGACCTGGAAAGGCTGGGTTCTCGCATTTGCCAAGTAGAAGACCTGTGGAAGCTGATGGCAGAGCAAGAAGTTGAGCATGATGGCAAGAAAAATGAAATCCATCTGCCTTGTACCAAACAAGAGTAATTTAAATCCTCCTAATTGCTTCCACTCATCCTGGTGATGTTAAGCCTTTTCTCCCTTTAAGTCTTTTCTGCCCCCCACCCCCAGCTCTTGCACTAAGCATTTGAAAGAAACGACTAATGTTATAATTAAAGGATCAATTTGGCAAGATTTCTTTGTCTTAAGATCTTCTTTCTTTCAGGTTGGGTTAGCGCTGTGTTCCCAGTCTCCGGAGACTTTTCTTCAGCTCCTTCAGGAGCCTTCTGTACTATCTCTGAAATCTTTTCACTTTGCTTAATTTGAATTTTTTTTCCCATCCAATTTTGAGGCATAACAAATGATGAATAAAATTAAGTTTTATAGCAATTAATAATAAGGGCATTGAAGGAACAAGTGTACATTTTCAATGGCAGCAGGAGGGTTTTTTTGCTGGCTCTATGCAAAACCTGGGCCCCATGCGTTTGAGCTAGATCAGGTGGTTTGAAGCCAAAAACACTGGGAAGAGGATTAATGTCTTGGAGGTAGGTGGTTTGTGGAGGGGAAGGCAGAGAGACATGTCACCACACTGCAGAAAGGCTTGTGGGGAGATTGTGAGGGACAGCAAGATCCCAAAAAGCATACCTGAGATGTATTGCTTTGGAAGTGTGAAAGCCTAGAAGCATTGTTGGTTTTTTTTTTTTATTATTCTTTAATGGTTATAGCATCACAGGGAGTGGCTTGGATGAGATGTAAAATGGCTGCGCTGGTTGTGTGCTTGGGGATTCACTAGTTGGAACCACTTTTGAATGGAGGTGTGAATATAATGGGAAGAGGGGCTGTGATGCCTCTTGTCAGATCCCCCAGCATCACCATGGGATGTGTGTTGGTCAGGCTATGTTTGGTGAGAAACAGCCACGCTTGTCACTTTGTTCTGGGGAAGCTCTTGTCATTGTCGTGGTATTTGAACATGAGTGAAGCAAAGGAGTCTTTGTGATCTTCATCTATATTCAGCAGCCAGGTGGGCATCCATATTCAATGAGTGCCTCTCTGCCTTGCTCTGCCATACCACCTTTCTGAGGAGGGCCTCCAAGCCCTTTGCAAACAAGCCTCCTGACAAGAGAGGTGTGTGCCTGGGGTGCCATGTCCCCCAGTGTTATGGGGAATAATGGCTCCTCTTACAGCCAGCCGGACAGGATTAAAAAAAATCCACAATGAAGAGATGACTCGATGGCTTTTCCCCTTTGATTTCTCTTTGCAAATTATTTTCCAGCATGTTTCAACTGCTTCAAATTTGTTCTTCCTCGTCCCTCCTTGCAAATCTGCTCTGTGGACTGCCCGTTGTCTGAGGACTGTGGGTAAAAGGGCTCAGTTTTGATCCTCTCGACAAAGCACTCAGCAGATAGTTCTTGCTCAAAGATTGCTTTTTATAGAATCCTAGACTAGTTTGGGTTGGAAGGGACCTTCAAAGGTCATCCAGTCCATCCACCCTGCAGTGAGCAGGGACATCTGCAACTAGAGCAGGTTGCTCATCTTTTGGAGTTGTTTGTTCTAGATTCTAGTAATTTTTGTCACCCTGGGGAATGAGAGCAATCATGTGGCCATGGCTGCAGCTCTTGAGTTGGTGGATGGCTTTGGAGATGCCCAGTTTCCCCATGACCAGCTCCATCCTTGCAAGGGGGTGCTGAGCACTTGTGTTGGGTGCAGTAGACAGGATGCCCTGAATGAATCATATAGTATTATCAGTTCTTTGTACATTGTGGGTGGCTGTTTGTTTGTTTTGCAGTGGTGGAGTGACATACCTAGCAGTTGCATTGTGGGTTTCACACTTGATGGTTAGTTCTGAATTCATTGTATTTGTGTGTTGAAGGCATTAATTAGAGTGCTTGGGTATTTCTGGGAACTTAATGTGATAGAATGTTGGAATTTGGTGATGTTTCTCTTTTTTTTTTTTTTTCTATGCCATAACTCAAACTGCAGTACTGGCTGCACACTTTTAAGCTGCAGGTTGTTGTCACTTGCAAAGAGGGACTATAAAACTATTCTCCACTTACAGGGCTACAAAGATACTGAGGGGATTGGAGCATCTCTGTGCTAAGGAAAGGCTGAGAGACCTGGGGCTGTTTAGCCTGGAGAAGAGAAGACTGAGAGGGGACTTGATCAATATCTAAATGGTGGGGGCCAAGAGGATGGGGCCAGACTCTTTTCAGTGGTGCCCAGTG
>JAVSBS010003751.1:0-16520 GCA_033124195.1 Coracias cyanogaster | reverse complement strand
CCCCCCCCCCCCCCCCCCCCCCCAAAAAAAAAAAAAAAAAAAAAAAGGCAAAGTCCTTTCCATCCCCTGGAGGTGAGATGCAAGAAGCACCCAGTCCCGAAAAGCCCGAAGTCAGCTCTTTTTCTGCCTATCATCGCCCTCTGCTGGCACTTCTGAAAATACCATCATGTTTTTATTCGTTACTGGGACTGACATTTAATCCCCCACTGCTTTTATTCTTTGTGATCTTGTTTTGCAGTTTGCCTCTAATGGGTTTGACTGCCTCACCAGCTTGAGCTACCTCAGACTGGTGATGCTAAACCGTAATTGCATAGTTACTAAGCTCTTCTAAAAGCTCCTCCTTCGTCAGTAGGGATTTTGGTACTGAAGTTTCACCCACCTAACACACACAGGATGGAAACTCCTGCAACTGCACCAAATTGCATCAGCTCAGGATATGCCCTTCTTGGTTTTTGACGCCCTTTAGGGCACTTTCTCAGCAGCATGTCCCAGTGGACAGGCCTCAATACCCACCTTGACCTGTGTACAAGCTAAGGGCATCGGTTGGTTTATATTCCAAAGACAAGTTTTGTCCAAGAAAGGTTTTTTGCTGAAGTCAGGATAATAATGGACAGGTTACTCCAGTGCATCAGTGAAAATGGATGGAGCAGATCTGCCCTAAAACAAGCGTAACATTATGGTACCTTTGCATGCCTTTTGTGCATTTGAAAGGACCAAGACCAGGAGTCAGCTCCACCACAACTGGAATCAAGCACCTTTTTTTTAGGGGTGTAACTTAAAGCCAAAAGAACTTTCATGTAAAATAAATGAATGAACTCCCCTCTTCTACACTTCATCTGAATTTGGAAAATGTCCACATTTTTATAGTAAATTTGACTAAACTTGGGAAATATCCTCCCAAAGACCAGAATGCCCACAGCTTTTGCCAGTGTGTGGGTTCACTGTAGGAAAGCTGCATGCAAGGTGTCAGGGTGAGGCTGCAGAACCACCGTGTGCTATGGCGATGGCTGGCTGTGAACAAGGAAGAAAACTGCAACTCCCCAGTCTCATAGCCCACCTCCATGTCATGCAGAGTATAAGCCATTTTGCCTCCTGTTAAAAAAGGTATCTTGACTGTCAAATGTTCATCTCACCAGTCTTGCCCAGAGGCAGCTGAAATCCGAGGATGGTGTTGCCTTCACTCCCTCTGCACATGGCATTGCTCCTACTGGAGAGGGTGCAAAGGCTGCAGCCAGTCATTTTGATGAGACCTTGTCTCTACAGCATAGGAAGCTTTAGTGTTAACTACACCAAAGGTCCGAAGATGCAGTAACCCAGGTAAACCAGATGGCATGGCTTCCTCGCTTTCTGCAACTAGACAGCAGCTAGCAGCCATGCTACCTTGGTGCACCAGCACTATCTTCTGCTATCGTGGCTTGTGTAACAGATCTGCTCTGTAAATAACACAAGACAGAAGAGCATAAAAAGAACAATTTACACCTGGGGTTCCAATCTGAACTATTATACCCACCTATTCCCGAACTCAGTGAAGCTCTTTCATAGAAGTTAAAAAAGAATTGCTGCATTCCCTGAATGAGGGTTCAGACCTAACAAAAAAACCCCAAGTGAATAGAAAAGCAGATCTCAGATCTGAGCCCTGCTTTATGCCAGCACAGAGACAAAATAAAAGGTAACCTGGTATTTCAGAGTGTCCTGCTGTTGGTGTTATCTTCTACACTTACAGGCCTTTGTGACTCCCTCGGGTCAGGGTGAGAAAAGCACACTGCAGTGCCTGTCTGGTGGGAACCTCTAGGGCTGCACAGAGGAGAGAGAAAGGACCAGGGAGCTCACAAATGCCTGCAAGGATAAAGAGATATCTGCTCAGCTGGAAGAAGGAAGCAAGGCAAAGTTGCAGAGGAAGGAAAAGAGAGACCTTAAAAGGGATTTCATGTGCAAAGAAAGCAGCAAAGCTGAACCCAGGTGCTGAATCTTCTGCTGCAGTAAGAAACCAGAAATTTCATCCATCTGTAGTCCTTAATATTGCAAACTAGTCTGGGAAATTAATTCCTCATTATGGAGAGGAATATGTCAACAGAATGAGATTTGACTAATAAGGATAAAGAATTGGTCTTTGTGAGAATGCTGCATCCGAGGGATGGTGCTGAGCATGCCCCAGGATGCTCAGGCACCAGCTGGCTATGTCAAGGTGCCTTGCATGAGGGTAAAAGGGATTTGTCTTTGGGCATCGGCCTGGGGCTTTGGTGGCAGTTTTATCTGATGAACCGCAGGGCCAGGTTCACAGTTTGGAACTGGGAAATTATATACAGTGTCATCTAGAAGACACCTTTCTTTAGAAAAACAAGGTAGAAAGAAAGCCAGGGTGTTCTGTCTCAAAGCCCTCACACTCAAAGGAGTATATTCTTCTCTCATTTTGTTAACATCCCCAATTTATTTTTTTAAGATCTGAGATGTTAATCCCCCCTGCTATTTTCAATTGGAGCTGTGTGGCACACATCTCTCCTGCTAATGAAGTCTAAGATGTAATTTGGCTTGTCATTTCACTCCAAGAACAGTCTTAGTGTATCACAGAGTTTCCTATTTAGTTTTGGATATACAGTTATGTGAATTCAGTACCTGTTCAAGGTCCCTGCCAATGCCTGAAAGCCTCCTGAGTGGGATTAAATGCACATTTTCCTTCTGCAATATCAAGTTCCCAGCATTCTGTTGGGGTTTCTTCTTACAAAAATTTGAATTAGTAACATAATACAGAAAATTCAATAATAAACTTATTTGTATCAGTGGGATTTCAAGTTGCTATAATACCTAATCACTGAAAAAACCCAACAATTTGACCTCAAGATACAGAATTTTAAAAAAAATTCTCTAAATGCGAACAAGAACGTTATCTGCTTTTTGAGATAAAAGCAGTAAGATGGAAGAAGCATCATAAATATCAGTTTACTGGCCATTTGCAATAGCTGAAAAGCCATTTTTAAGATGCAAAATGCTGCTGCTGTGAAGCTGGGTAGCACTTTCCTCACACTATAAATGGGGTGAATTAGGTGCTGCTGAGGCTATTTCCTTCTAGAAATAGCTCATGGGGAGATGCAGGGAGGCAGGATGCAAAGGCTTGGGGTGAGAAGCTGTAGTTGGGCTGCAGAGGAAGGGGACAGGCAGCAGATGCAAAAGAGACTCGTTTTTAGTGGTGTGCAGGATTAAAGCAGCCATATGCAGGCTGGGGAATTGAGTGCTGATGTGCCCAGCATAGCACCCAAACACTTAATGGCCATTAATCTATTTTTCCTCAGGACATCTCCTGTGGAGTGCAGTGATATTTTATGAATGAACAGTGGAGGCAAGAGGTTTCACCTACAGTGTCTGGCTGCTCCCTATCCCTCCCCTCATGACCATTTTGGTGCAGGCCTGATGGAGAATGGCTGTTGCAGTGTTCTACCACCTTCAGAAAGAGTCCAGGGAGGTGACAGGGGGGCTGAGCACATGACTTGATAGTCACAGCAGCCCTCTAACAGCCTGGAGCATCCAGCCAGCAGTTTGGGATTTAGTATGACTACAGTTCTTCTTAGGTTTTGAGCCACCCTGCACTGCTGGGCAATCTCTAGGACCACCAAGTGGGAAACATGAATCTCATAGCACTTGGTCTGAACTGTGATCATGTCCAGATTTACGCCAGTTTCTTCTTTTCTTTACTTTGGCCTGGTGGTGGTGATTTCTGAAGCACCCCTTTTTCACCAAGCTTCCCTGTTCATTACAGTCTCAGCCATAGCTCATCACTTCCAAGCCAGCTGAGGAGCTAGAGGTCACAAGTGCATGAGGATGCACTGGAGAAAGCAGTGGAGACAGTTTGCTGGTGAAATTGGCAGGTTCGTGCTAACATAGTGGATGAGAAATATAATAGTTGTACAACTATTGTGTGGTCTTTATCTGAGACAATGGTGAAAAATGTAGAATTTGTGAAAATACAGCTATTTTAGCATTCAGCTTAAAACAGTGGTGGAATTAATTACCACATGTTGAAGCTATTCTGTCAAAAGGTATAAAAAATACAACCCAAACAAACCCTCTATACATCTCTGAAGGGTTTTTTAATTATAGTGGAAGTAGTCTTCCAATATATTTAATTTTTGCAGCTCACAGGCGATTTTATGTTCAAAATAAGTAAATCAAAACTAGAACAGCATTGTGCCGAGGCAAGAGCTCAGATTTTACAGCAGCAGCCTGAGCTGAGTGGCATGATTGCAGACACTCTGCATCTGCAGAGCTAAACACAGCTCGGAGCCTCAGAAAATTTAAGGATGATGTTTTTATTGTGAATCATTCTTTTGTTTAGCCTTTGAAGTGAATGTTACTCCAGCAAAAAGGCAGGCATTTGTCAAAAAAGGTGTCTGATTTTCAGCGCAGACCTGTGCTGTGCCTTTCATTTTTGTATTGAGGGTTTACAAGGGCTGCTTTGGTCAGACATGCCCAGAATATGTGATCAAACCATTTGCAGTCCAAATTTAAATGTATTTTGCGTCATTCTTTTGTCTCTCTCACTCATCTGGTCATTTGGAAAGCTTTCATTTGCACATTTACAAGTAATTTAAGGGTTTTTTTCCTTGTCTATGAGCTCCTGAAAACAGATCTGGTTATTGTTCCTTGCATTTGATTTAAGCTATGGTTATAACAAGAGCATTTCCAAACATTCAAAATTCATGAATTCAGCTATTTGCAACCCCAAATGATAAAATGTTAAATACAATAAATGTGGGAGTCTTCATTTTCCTTCTAGCTTTTGAATCTTTTGGATTAAATCAGCCCATATTTTCAAGCTTTTCTATGTAGCCAGGAAAGTTAAAGGCTTTCTATCCCCCAGCCCAGTTTGTCCCCAGTTTTTCAAGCACAAATGTACATGGTAAAGGATAGGCCAGTCAAAAAGTTGCTAAAAATCTTTGTGCACCATCTGCGATCTCCAAGCAGTGTAGGAAAATAGCCCTATAAAAACTGTTACTAAATAACAGCAGATTATACACTGTGTAAAAATACTCACATCTCAAAGCCAAACACACTAAGCTCACTCTTTGGGCAGAGACATTTTTGGCATCTTTACAGAAAAGCAGCTTTGCTACACCAAAAAAAGAAAGAGAAAAAAAGGAAACTCCTTTCCCTATTGGATTCTTTCCTGCTTGTTGGAAAATTACATGAGGATGTGCCTTGCAGGTGTTACAGCTAAAGCTTCGGTAAATTAAACAAACTATCAGGTTAAAGCAAATTCATTCTGCAAAAACAGGAACTGCAGTGGTTTCTGTTTTTGTCTCACAAACCCAAAATGAGAGCACAAAAAATACCGTCTCAGAAACCCAAAATGGGAGCACAACATATTCTCACATGAAAGCTTGGAAATGCTGCATCCCACTGAAAGCGTCAAGCTGGAGGATGGCACGAGGACATGGCGGAGACATGAAATACCCTAATTTATTCTTGCTGCTCCAAGCTGGCATTTAATATGAACAGAATTTACAGGGACCGAAGATGAGCTTTAAAACAGACAGGCTGTTGAATCCTGAGACATTTCCACCCACTCTGTTTTCACTGTGTAAATCAAAGCCTGCCTTTGTTGAGCAGCGGCATGGTAGCAACGTCTAGGAGTTCAGATCAGTGATTGAGTTGTCTTTGAGCTAGCCGCCCTGCAAAAAATAACGAGTAAAATCCCCCGAAGTGGAAAGTTCATGTGCTCTGTGCCTGGTTCAATGAGCACCATCCAGAGCTGCAGGCATGGCTGGAGACCTGTTAGCCCCACAGAAAACTGGTTCATCTGCAGCTTGAGTGAAGGAGGGACCAGGCAACAAACAGCACACTTAATAGGAAGTTATAGTGGCTATACGTATCTGTAGAAAAAAAAAAATCTATGGCAAAAAGTGTGTGCCTATGTACAGCACAGATTAACACTAAAATGAGGGCTCTTTGCAAAATAAGAAGCAAGACTGTTGGCTTGTAACTGTCCAGTTGGACATCTGGCACTTCTCAGGAAGTGACTGCAGTAGCATCAAGGATTTGTGGAGGAGACAAAAGAGCAGCCATGCAGTTATGATGGAGGCTGTTTCCCTCTTCCTTCCCAAACAGAGGAAGCTGCCTGAAGGAAATATGTAGGTGTTTGAGGGATAAAAGTGAACAAATGGTAAGGAAGGTCAGCACTGCTGCAGGATCAATGGCTGAGCTCAGCAGTGCAGGGAGGGCACTGCAGGGAGAGTGAGACTGTCTGCACTGCACAGGATGCAGTGGCGCATTTGGGCTGGTCCTGCTGCTCTGAAGGTGCAGGTTTTTCTGGTTTATCTCTGAAGGAAAGATCCCTACCGGCATTTGCCTGCAAAGGTGCATGGAGGCGTGATGTCCTGGCCATACACTTGAACATCTGGGTGATCGACAAGGCAAATGGAGTGCTCAGTCGCACCCTGACAATGTACTCTGTAAGTCTGTGGGATGTTGTCATCCAAAGTTCTCACCGAGCTGTCATCCTCTGTAGCTACCAGGAGAGGGCCTCCTCACCCCTCCCACCCCTTTGTACCTGCTTTCCTGCCACCTGCCCAGGCCTTTCCTCACTATTTTCCATATGCCTACACTCCCACATTTTCCTCCGTTTTCCTTTAACTCTCCATTCCCCTGGGTTTACTGAGCATCTCCTGAACTATAAACCAAGGAGTTGTCTTTCCTGCTCAGGTCAACAGCCTTCTTTCTACCCCTATTGAAAACCATGAAAGAGCAGCTGTTGAGGAAAAAATGGCCGTGGAAGAGCATGAGGATGGTATACAAAATAATGAACCATATAAAGTAGCTATCTCTTTTTACTTATTTGTCATAAACACAGAAGGGGAGCTCTAATAACAGATTCGTATAGAGTTTATGACTGCGAGATATCACTGAGGGTAAAAGCTTGGGAGACCAGAGTTTCCTGATCCCACATCAACACAGGCAGAAATTATATGTATGGTCACATCCCTATAGGAATAAGGATTGAGACCACTGACCTTCTCAGTTGAGCGCATGCATCCTGTTAGTTGACAGGAGAGCAAAAATATTCTCTCTGTATGCAACAAATACCATTCTTCCCACTATGAAATAGCTGGTTGGAACACCTCACCTTGGCTGTTCATCAAAGCAAGACTCCTGAGCACCCCTTGCCTTGTGCTGGCACAATAACTTCTTGTTCTGACCCAGTCCCAGTCTTCAGAGGAAAAGTTTGTCGACAACTCCGTATTTCTTCAAACAGATTAATTGCTCTGGTGTTATCTGTAACATAACCCAGAGACATCTTTCTCTCAATAGCCTACAAGATGTATATCTCTGGCTGAACCCAAGATGAAAGCCTTCTGTAAACCAGAAGGAGCAGTGAACTATAGCACAGGCAACAAAAATGAGCTTAGACTTCAGAAATACTTATGAATAGCTGAACAAATGAGTGCAAGAAAGTATTTTCTTTGCAAGGACAAGTAACCCAGGAACTGTAAGATGAATTATGTGATGAACTATGACAGTCAATGTATTTGTAGTATGGGTAGTTGTGTTGTAGCTAAATTAATTGAGGTAGCTGTATAATATGACCAGGGGTCTCAGGAATTAACCTAATCATGCAGATGTGACCTCTCTCTCTAATGCTCAGAAATTAAAAACATATAATTCATTCTTTTAAGATCTGTGATATCTTCATCCTTACCAGTGCTTATAAAAGTGATTGTAATTTTGCAAAATAAACAAAAAGTACAGATAACACTAATCAGATCAGAACTGCAGTGGCATCACTTCTGAAGAAACTTTGGTGTAGCTGCAGAGCTGAAGGACTCTTCTCCTTTTCTTTCCTCTTTCCTAAAATTCATTAGCTTCTCAGACCTGCCAGCACAACTGCGTGTGCTAGCTAGCTCTTGAAATGACATGCAATAGAAAAGCTCCAGTGCTAAAAGTCACCCACCCACATACTCTTGCTGGGAGCAGATCAGTGTGCAGGAAGATTTGAGGATGAGCAGCCACCTTGCAGCCGTGTCCAGCTCGTCTGGGCACCATGCCTCCACTTTTGGAGGCACAACTGCGCCTTTGCTGCTCTGCATGGCGCAGAGCCTAGCACAGGTCCCTCATGGGCAGCAGTGCTGGGACCAACCCATGTCTCCCTGGGAGCGCATACACCTCATGCAGGCACAACCTAGGAGATGGCTAGATGTGGTGAGGTAGCAAACCTGTGCTGGTCTGGGGACATCAGCTGGTGAGAGCTGGCAGCGAGGACAGGGAAGATCAGGTGCTTTAGTGCCATGATGACACATCAAATTGCATTTCCTCTCTAGGGAAGCCAGTGCAGCGAAAAAAAGATTTCCCAAATAACAGGGCTATTGGAGCAGTGCTCTGAGTAACACAGACTGACGCATGAGAGGTGTTCACCTATCTCAAGATAGTGTGTGGAGGAAGAGTCACTTACTACAGGGTGATCATCAGGCATAAGGTGAGCATGTGTGCATGGCTGGAGGTGGGCATAGCTCGCAGTCCTTGGGTGCCATGTCCCCAAGACCAGCTCCATACGGGGGCTTGGTGTGGGACTCCAAGGGACACCACCAGCCCTTTCCAGTACAAACCTCTTTGTGGTGGTGGCGGCTGGCACTCCCCCAGTGCTGGGGCAGACTCTCCTGCTGCAAAAAGGAGAGGTTGTAATATTTGGGTTCCTGATGAACAATACAGTCCTGACCACTTACGGAGATGCAACTCAATCTACAGCAGCACACCAAAGGCAATCTGCTTTCCTCTACACTGGAATTTTCCTGAGCTAGAAATCTTGGTTTGGTTTTATAACTAGACATATATCAGTAACCTACATCTCACTAAAGAAAGGATTTATCTTCTCTTTTAAAAGGTTCTCTATAATTTTATCCAGGGGCAGGCAGAAGGGAAACATTGAAAACAGCAAGAGAGAAAAAAGGCAATTCTGGAAAAGTACTACAAGAGCTTTCCTTCAGCTCAAATCTGCTTTTTTTTCCCTGCCCTTTTGCTTCTGCACCCGGTCACCTGACTCCATCGCTCTTCAGTGTATTTCACCAGAAATAAAAGCTGTCACAATATTTCCTCTCTAAGTGCCACTGTGTGTTAGGTTTCAGCTCCTGACAGGTGCATGAAATACCAGCTCCATCAGATGCACGCAAACATGGAAGCTTTAAAATGGCTCTGTGTGCCACAGGCCAGCTTCGCCATGCTGTGTCACTGAAGAGGTGTCTTTTCAAAGGTTCATTTTTAAAAGGAGAGACTGATCCTAGTGGCGACATACTTAAAACTGCTGAGTGATGCTTTCAGGAGCCAGGCAGGGAACGCTGCCTGCAACCTGCCTCTGCAGGGCAGGGGAACGAGCCAAAGCTTCTTCTTCAAAAACTATGTCAGATTACCAGTATCTTGGCTGAACTCTGTTTTCAAATACTTTTGCTTTACTTACTTTAATCCATTTCTTGGGGACAAAGTCAAATCTTCCCTCCCTGGCTTTTGACTTCCTCAGCTCCTGACACTGTTTCCAGAGCATTAGCTGGGAAACAAGAGCAAAAGTAGGGCAGATACTGACCCAACAATGGGCAGCTGGGGCAAGTCGGGTTTTCTCCCAGCCTTGTGCCCTGCAGCCCTGCACTGCTTTCCTATGTACATTGCTTTCTGCATCTATAAAATCTTTTTACTCTTGCAAGAAATGTGATTTGAAAAAGAGCAATTCATTCTGATTTGTGTGAACCCACAGAACCAGCTATTTTGCTGGAAATGGTGGTATGCTGATCTGCAGGTACCAAATTTATCCATCTTGGCCCATTTCATTTTCTGTTTTAACTTATCCTCAGGCTTTGATTGCACTTGAGGATTTTTCTAAACAACAAAGTATATGTAAAAGCTGAAAATCCTACTGGCAGGTCTGCAGTTCTGGCCGATAGATCCTTCCTACCACAGAGGAGCTGTGGCAGAGGTGTTACAAATGTCAACGGCCGACATCAGGATGGACCCTGCTCCCACCACAGAGGAGAGGATTTTGTCCTTGGTTTCAGCAAATCCCAGCTGGCCTGATCCTCTTCTGCTTCTAGCATGCAGTGCGCTTCTGAAATACATATAGTGACTTCTCCTGACATTGCCATTTGAGTCTGTGGTTTTACAGGATTGAAGAAACAGAAATGCTCTAATACACGAGCAGCTGACTGGGCAGGGCGGGATAGGGCTATTTCTATGTCCACCAGGAGATGGCAGTGAATATGCTGAGTATGGTTTTTATCCCCCTTTATTTCACTTGTACTCCCTGAGAGGTAATGGGTCCTTTGAGGACAACGGAGCTGTAACGCTTTCATTTCTGTTTGATTTTCTTTCTTCTGTTGCTTTCATTTGCATCCTTTCCTCCTTCCTCAGCACAATGCCCCTTGCACCCAACATCTACTACTTACCTTTTCAACACCGGCAGCTCAGTCCTACAGATAGGCACGAAGCAGTATCACAGACGCTGAACAACAGTATTTGGGGATGAGAAAGAAGAAAGGGGTGACATGTTTTGAAGCTGGCAGGCAGTGCGTGTGCAGGCTGCTGCACTAAGTGCACGGTCTTGATCTGGGTGGTTTCTGCCCGTGCTTGCTTCAATGAAAAACACACTCTTGTGGCAAAATGGAATTGACATTTAACTTCTAGATTTCATTCGTGACATTCTCAGCTGGCCAGAGGATGGGAGGAGACACATCTCCTTGTCTGTATCTAGCTTGTTGTGCCTTTGGGCCATTTAACTCATAGTGCTGTGAGTCTCCTGCTAAGGACACTGACATTTTCTGCTGCAGTCTTCCATCAGAGGGCTTGCCAAAAGGGTACATTAACATATTAAGTCCCATAGATTTGGGAGGATGGAAGGAGACAATAGCTCAGAAAGGGACAGTTTTCTGGACTTGCCCCACCGGCAACACTCATGGAGCAGAGTCCTTGTGTTCTCCCTTCCCTCATCATTTTGGAGTCGACCCTCAGGATTTTCATGCTTTCTGCTTTTGGACATGACAGGCAGACAAGGCTGTTCAACGAATTGCAAATGGATTCAAATGCCACAGCTGAAAAGGTGGACTACTTTTTTTTTTTTTTGAGAGGGGGTGGGGATAGTGCCATAAATAAAGAGACTCTATGTCCCTGTTTCATGTAGAGCTCTGAGAACTTTCTCAGGGACACTTGAAATGCCCCAGTTTTTCATTGCTTCTATCAAAACATTTTTCTAAATAATTACAGAGTGTTAAAAATGGATTGCTGTACCCAGGGGAATTTGCTCTTTGTTTGCCAGGTACAAATAGGCCAAGAGAATGAGTGCTCAGCATCACGAGTGGTGTTTGAAGGAAAGAGCAAAGTCAAAAGCCTGTAGACATCACTGGAGATGCTGTTTTTTCAAAGTGAATTTTTATTACACGTTGGCAGGGTTGCAGGAGAAGCTCCCGCATGTTGTGCTCCTAGGGGCTGGGGGATACAGAGGAATCTCTTCATCTGAGAGCCACTCACATGCTGCTGTTGACTCAGATGAATTTTTATTATTCTTTTTGGAATTGACCTCTTCAGAACTGTTCATTTACTTCTTAAGATGTTGCTTCCAAACAGCCACTAGGTTTTGATTACAACAGTCACCTTCATAGCAGTTTGCACTTCAATGGCATTACTGCGCCTCCTCTGAGAATCCCCAAGCCCTGAGCAAACACAAACCTGGAAATGTTCAAAGCATCCTGCTGCCATCAGTACCTCTACAAATTGTTTTTCACTTTTGGAATATCCTTGTTGAGTTACATGTACCTGAACAATCTGTTTCCTACTGTAACTCTGGTGCCAGGTGGCAGGAAGACGAAAGATGGGCACAGTACACCTAGTTTTGCTTAGGGAAAGGGAAAAACTGGCCTAAAACCCCCACCACCACCACCCCCAGGAGAGGTCTAGGATGTGCTGATACCCATGTGGGTATGTGGCGTTGAACTCACCCACACACGTGGGTAAGGTTGGCCGGAGCCAGGAACTGGTTGGGGGCTCTACAAGCAATAAGGCAAGCCAGTAGTTGTTCAGCAAGACTTAAAAGAAACATTGCATTTTTAAACAATATACAAACAAACAGATCCCTTTGGGGTGAATGTTGCTGTCATTCTGTTTGCTTCCCAGCTTGGTTGCAATCACACCCTTCGCAGAAAATTACACCACATTTTGTTCCAGCTGGAAGGCCACATATCTCCTTAATGGTTTCCTTCTCATCCTAAGGGCACTTCTCATCAGGCCCTGCCAAGGAGGGTTTGCAGAAGCCCCGAGGACCCCCTGTGTGGCTGGCAGGCTGATGCACATTATGGCACGGCAATTGGCTTCATGCCCAGCTTTCACGTACTGCTTTCCTGAAGCCCCCATCAAGGCCACTTTGCAGAGTCCTCTCATTTCTCCTGCTCCCCAGACCAAGACCATGAAGTAAAATATATATACTATGTATACTGAGAAACAAGAGAGTTTTCAGTCAGTATGTGACTTGGTAGGAGACCTGCCTACAGGCACCAAAGCTGCTCATGGTATGAAAAAAGTTGAGTCAAATCCACCTGTGTACGATGTTTCCTTGGCAGAGAGCAAGACAGGTCTCTCCCATCCTCCAGCCCTCCACCCCATACATGCATTTCTTTTATCAGTTATTTCTGGATGCCTTATATTCAGGTTTAAGCTTCTGAAAGCTCTGTGCACACATTAATGTGTGTAGTATGTATATGTACACATGCAGGGACCCCAGGGACAAGAGCTTTCCACCATTTCCATCAACCCTCTCCCTTCTAGTCTTTCTAGTTGTTTGTTACTTCCACTTGCAGTGCTTTGTCTTAAATTAAACCGTAAGCCTGACCTCGCAGGAGATGTCTTTTATTGTGGGCTGTTGGGAGGGGTTTTGCAGAGAAACTGGAGCAGCAGATAGGGCTCTCCAGGCACTAATGAAATAATAATGAAGTAGTTTCACCAAGGTGGGACTGGAGAGCATTGTTGGCTGGGTCTGAATTCTGCTTGTCCCTGAAAATTGCTTAGGTAATAAGATAGCTGCTTTAAAATTGCTGGGGGTATCCCACAGGATTCTGCTTTGACTCTGATTTCCATTTGCAGCACATGTTCTGCCATTTGGCCGGCACCATCCGCCCATGTGAGCTAATTTAAGGTTGCTAAACAGATGACACAGAACATACATCTTTTATATTTGATCTCTGCACTGGTGAGTTATCTGACTGATGGTTAATCTCAACTTGTAATAAGATTTGCCTACACTCCTCCAAGAGTGAGATATTGGTCTTCTATAAAACAGCAGCTTAGGGGGAAGCATGCCTGGGGGAAAGTTGAGAGTTAATTTGTATTTTCTTTGGCTTCTTGTTTTCATAGATTGGATCCAGTGCTGTGTGCCTCTATGGGGAACAACGAGGTCATCAACCCAAGAAGCTCAGCTGTCAGAGGTGACGGTGGCTGCCAGCTCCATGGTCATCCCTGCATGCCAGCAGGGTAAGGAGCTTGCTGCCCGCAGCCAGCATAGGCCTTGTTGGGCTCAGCACCCATCCAGGTCTGTGGGTGCTCTGCACCCATCCTGAGCATGGGGCTGAGCTCAGTGGCTGGCCAGCTCTATGCTTCACTTTCTGCCTTTGTTCACATGCATCAGGGAGTTGACTTGGAGACTGTGTTTAGTTTGGAGGGTTTTTTTGAGCCTGCACCCACTTCATCGAGGACAGTGCTCAAAAAGCCAACTATCATGCATTGACAATGTTCTGCTCTCAGGGCAAGCTTGTGATTTCCAAAACGATATGCCTGCTCCATGCCCCAGTCTGCTGGCTATCAGTCCACTGGCCATCCTTGTACATCTTTTCTGCTTAATTCCCTTGTGCCAGCTTAGCCTTTCTCAGAGGTATGGCAGGAACAGCCCAGGGACCATGCTCTGCGAGGAGCACATTCAGAGCTTCCCAACTTTACCTGCCCTAGGGTGGGACAAGATGTCTGCTGCCAACCCCAGAGGAAGACAAAGCTGCTGGCGCTGGCAGGCAGCACATCTTGGTCCTGGCAGAGTGGGCAGAAGAGGAAGCTGACAAGCACTGGCTGCACCCCCTGAGCAACTCCCAGCACACCCAGGGTGAGGCAAGAGCACTACAAAACTGTGGAGAACATGAAAACTCAATGCTTCTGATCATATGACAGTTCGTATTGACACTTTAACTGCTATGGTCACATAGTGCTCAACCCACATTTGCAAGTGAAGGCCTACAAAAAGAAGCTTCAACAATTCACATGAGCAAAACCTTCTCCTTGTCCTGCAACAACAGCAAATAAGGACAGGAAAGCTCACAGGTGGCATCAGAGAGTGCCCTGGAATGATGCTGTGTTTTCTAGTGGATGTGGGTTTGAGGTGGGTGTTAATTGCACATTTGAGAAGGTTTGTCCAAGTTTTTAACAGTGAAATACCATGCTAGCATGCAATTTGAGATTCATTGCTCTTCTGTTGTGAAGGTCAGCAAGTAACTTCAGATGTGTTAGATGAGAGCTGGGCAGTGTCTGTAACAGAGCAGTGAGGTCTGTGTCCCATCCCACCTTTCCTGAAGTGCTCCTACTTTGGTCAAAGGGTAAGGTGCCAGACGTGGTTGGGCTTAGGTCCTGACTTGTTGTCATGGAAGTTCCCTGGGGCTGGATGCTTGTTGTTCATTAACTAACCTGTACTGTGGAAGAAAGGTCATGTATGCAACCCAGAGGAAAAAACCTAAACCACCAAAAGAAACACCGAGTCGTCCATGCTGTGTTTCAGACCTGAGCTGACGCAGTTTTCCATGGAACTGTGTTTCTGCACTGGGCAGGGTCACCTCATGGGGTGAAATGTTGCTACAAATGATGCCTCTGTGCTACACGTGGAAGATTTATTATCAAGATCCATGTTACAAGGCCTGGTTCTGGCCCTCACCTGATCCTTTCTGAAGATACTGTCAAGGCAGTTGATCTCAAAGTTAGAGCCATGCTTTTTGGATTTGCTTTGGTGTAGTATGACATTCAGGATTCCTTTACAGGCAACTGTGCAGAGCAGGAAAATCTATGTGAAATGCTTCCTACTGGAGTCACCATCTGGCCAATATTCATCTTGTTTAGTGAAATACCAAGATATCCATAGAACGCAGGTGTTAATGTAGATCATAAGGCACAAGTGACCGCAGTAATAAACCAACATGCAATGAAATGTAATTAACGCACCTGGTGCTTGGGTTTGAAAAGAATTTCAGTGCCTTTTTATTTTCCCTGCACACCGATGTGCATTTTAATAGTTGGAACTCCAATCATCACTCTGCAACCAACCCTTTAATCATATTAATTCCCTTAAAAAGTGAACTATAATGTTTGCTAGTAAATAGTATTTCATAATTTAATCAGGAGGAGGGAAGAAAGTGGAAGCACACATGAAACTATATGTTGCTTAGTAGCATTTTTGTGGCATGAAAAAGGCTATTGTCCTGTTTCTGTCAGTCTGGTTCTGCTGCTGGCAAAGGTTTGTTTTCAGTCGTGTAATCCTTGTTGATGTGTTCCAAGTGCTTTTGAACCAGCTGGAACAAGTGAAAAGATCCCAGGCAAGAAAATAAATGATTAAGCTTTCTATCACTGGATTTCACAGTGTGTTTTTCATCTCACCTCTGACCTGCATTGGTAACGAATGCATTTTTGTAAGGTTAAAACCCCCTAGGACGACATTTGTTCCCAGCAGACCAAAGAAAACAGCCCAACACGGGAAATGTAGATTTTGTCTGTGTGTGTTTGTGAGTTCCAGAAAATCACATTATTTTCAAACGTCTTTTCAGAGCTGAGATCTCACCCAATCTCGTTAGTCAGCTGGCAAATCCAGAGCAGACAGGGCTTGTGCAAGGGAAAGGGGAAGGTCAAAAAGTCAAAGGCAAGGGTCACGGGTAATTTTTAGTTTTGCATGGATATTTCTCAAGGGTGGTCTGAAGGGTGTGAGGAACATAAATCTATGTTGGGATACAGAGAGGGATGGTCACATCAAGTGACTTCCCAATCTGGTGCTGTTTAGTAGGGATTCAGAGCATGTTTAGCTCCCCAGAGAGATGTCTGCCGCAGACACTTGCATTGCTCAATCCCTTTCCTCAGACTCAACATGGGTTCAGAACACTCTGTGTTTTGCCACCAGTGGTCAGTACTAAGCCATGGTAAATGACCTGCTGACAAGCCAGGGCCACAAGCAAGGGGCAACCACCACCAGCCAGGCACAGCGGGGCTACTCCACCACCTTTATGAACACTGCCTACATTTTCACCTTCAGCAACAGAACACCCCTGTAAAGCAGGCTTTGGCTCACCATCAGCAAGGACAGGCTACCAAGGGTCACTGCAAAGTGACAAAATACCCTGTGTCACGCAGCTGAAGGTGCATCAAGGACCTCGGCAGTGCCCTCATCTTCCACAAGCCAAAGGAAATGAGGAGAGGAGTCATCCATGCTGCTGCATTTTCACAAAATCATAGAATTGTTATGGTTGGAAAGGCCCACCAGGATCATCAAG
>JAVSBS010003750.1:106382-117450 GCA_033124195.1 Coracias cyanogaster | reverse complement strand
GAAGAAATTATTTTTTTTTTAATTATTTGGGTTTTAATGATACAGTATGTGACTTCTCATGCAGGTCACAAATTTAACGTGACTGCACCTGTGCCCTTGCAAATTACCAATTGCGAAGTAATTTGATAAAACCAGACCATAATGCGATCAAGAAAAGAGATGGGGAAAAAAAAATAAAAAATGTGCAGGGATTTCAGAAAGAAGAGGACCAGCCTGTAAATGTGCCAGATTTCCTGTTCTGGAGGAAAAAAAAAAAAATCACAAGAAAAATGTAACTGCAGTCTCTCTGAGCAGATTACCTTGCAGTGTATATAATACTCCCATTTAGGAAATAACCAGGACATTATATTGCTGTTTTTTCTTTGGTTATACACACATCTGGGTGAGGTCAACATCTCTCTTCTTTTTTTTTTTTTTCTACAGTGTTCTGGGAGCTCTTTTGCTGTTTCTTTCCTCTGTCAATCTGCAGCTTTTCTCTCCTGGCAGCTGCTGGCTTTGCTAAATGAAGGACAGATTTTTCTGCAGTGAAAGATGCTTTTTTCTTTGGGGGGGTGGGAAGAAGAAAAGGGGGGGGTATAATTGTACTCATCACCAGCAGGCAGATAGATTGCAATTATTATTTGTTTTTTCAAGGATATGATGAAAAGTCTAGTTTGTTCATCTGGGTTTAGGGGAAGAAATTGAGCTGGGTTTCTGCAGAGGCATGAGAATCTGTATGAAGAAAGATCCCCGCAGTCTTTGACAGGACAGATACCCACAGGGGACACCTCTCCTTGGTCAGGACAGTCTCCCATGACTTGCGCTACCCAGTCCCCATAAGCAATGTTCCCCTAGGATTTTACAGGACTGGTGACCGCTGGAGGCAATGGGGCAGGTTCTTTGGTGGTGCAAACAGGGGGGTTCCTCTCAATTTTTAGGGTGACCATGTGAATAATGACCCTATTTGACCTCACTGAGAGCAGGAAAGGTCTTAAGGTCACTAACAGCTGGGAGATGCTGTGCTCCCAATGCAAGCCTGATCTATTTTTTAATAATAAGTGCTTGCATACATGACTTTTTTCCATTCTTAATGCTCCTGCTTACAAATCTCTTTGTCAGAATTGATGTGAGATACAAATATCCTTTAATTTGATCAAATAAGCAATAAAACTCAGGTGGCTCAGCTGGTACAAGTGCCCTTCAGCCAGTGCATCTGGACAGCTTTACACCTGCAGAGATTTTGGCCTAAATTTTGCTATAGCTGAGCTCCAGCCAGTAAAACTAACATTGATTTTGAATTCTCCAAGTTAAAAAAAAATATGGATTTTTTTTTTTTTTCACCTGTAGGCAGGGAGGAGAACGTTACCAGCAGCACAGCTTTTCTTAGCATGAAACTAGGCTAATCGACCTGCAGCAGCCTGCATGGTGAAGAACATGCTTCCACAGAAATGAGTATTTGGTTTGCTTTGTTTTTAATAAAATAATAATAAATTATGTGGTTCTTTAATAAGCTACTACTTGCAGTCAGACCTTTATAGTATGAGAGAGACAAGCCAGAAAAATACACAATGAAGGACAACAAATAGGTGTAAAAACACCCATGGCAGTTGGAGAGTTTTCCTCCCACATCAGAGGGCTCTTGTTTTTGTCCCCCCAGCATCACATACGTACCTCTGCATCCTTTGCATCTCTGCTTGCTGCCGGGTCGCCTCTGCACGAGCACGGCACGGATCTTGAGACAACGCTTCTTAGTCTACAAAGAGACATAAATTGGAAAAACTGATGGGGGGGAAGAGCATGGATTTGAAAGAGCGGGTCAAAAATTGCTAGAGCAAAAAGGATGGGGTGCTAGTCTACGTGTTTTCAGGTGTTACACACTCATAGCTATCGCTGTGTTTAAAAACACTGGATCGCTACCAGCCCACAACAAGCAGCAGATGGCTGTGCTGTAGGAACCGTACATACCTCTTGAAAACAATGGTGTCTATTTATAAGAATAAAATGAAGAATTTGCTATAGGCAAGTGTGCCGAAAAAAGGAGTGAAACTAAGAGGGGAAAAAAACCCCACATTCAATGGAAATGTTTCCTCATATGTAGAAATGCTGTTGGTTTGTTTCTTGGACCTAGCATGAACTGGTAGGAAACGGTTCATCACAAATATTTTGCTTGCATGAAAGAGGCTGCAGTCAAGCTAGTTTCCCACTAGATGTGCATGATAGTGTGTCCTGCCTAGGAACACACGGACAATGAGAGTTACCTGCCACTCCTTGTTTCTGTCAGAAGTATATAAAATATTTTAGCACTTAAAGATGACCGAGATCCAGGACAATGGCAGGAAATACCAGAAAAATCATGTCCCTTTGCAAGCAAGATTGGAGGAAGGCAGCGCATACCTGTCTAAAGTAACATTTGAAATGGGGCATGAGCGCTGGGAAGCCTTATCTTGCAGAAAACCCACCCAGATCTCCAGTGCCCGAGTCAGGAGGCAGTGTGGTGCACCTTGGGGTGGCCTTAGGGCTCCCTGTCCCCAGCTCTTCACCATGGGTTTTCCTTCCTGGGCTGCAGCTGCTCAGCTGGTGTTTTGCAACTGGGAAATGAGGTGGAAAATGATAAAACACCATAGGAGCAGGGCAGAAAGAGCAGAAAGAAGCACTAAAGTCTTGCCAGCACAAGCTACCTCTGCCCATGGGTGACAGCTTCATCTGACTGAGGCGTGACTTCCTTCATGCATAGTGGTGTCTGCAGTTTTAGTATGAATTCAGAGAGAAATGTGATGTAATGAGTGAAAGCAACTACTCTCCTCCATGTCAAATTTGGCTTAGAGGTCTCCCAGTAATTACTGATCAGGTCTTTCTCTTCAATTAGCCAGATCTGAAAGGGGCAGAGGCCTACCCTATACAGCTGCCAGCGTGGCAGGATGCTACACATGCATCTCCAGGGAAGAATATTTGCATCATTAGGATAAACTTGAAATTGAATCTTATTCATGTAATCAAAACATCTTTGATGATTCACTTCCCATCATTCCTGTACAGGATTTGGGATATAAATAGCTGACTTCATCAGTATAAAAGACTTGCAGTCCACCCTCGTGGTAGTCTTCAGTATGACAGAACAACTCCAGTGGGGTTAACGGCTGCTGCTGCAGGGTATAAAGGCAATATCAATCATGGTTCACTTGTCATCAGGTATCTAGGGTGGACACATGCTCTGCAGAGCAGGATTGACAGACCTGTTGGGATGTGTGGGGATTAGTTACCAGGAGGGACCCTTTCATCCAGAAGTAAGACTTCTAGGGTGAAGACAGAATAACCATGTAATGACACGTGAAGTATTTCTTAGCTGGTCACCCAGGGACAAGTAGCCTTAGAAGTGAAGTTGGAGCTTTCCTTGGCCAAACACTAATTAGAAGGAATGAAGAAAATTAAGTGTGCAGTGAAAAGCGTTTATAAAAGGGTGATGTAGCCTGCATAATCTTTATAAATGCACTGACTAAAAAAACCTGATTTACTCTAAGTGTGTGATAATGGAAAAGTACCAGAGGTTTCAAACGGAGATCAAGTGAGTCCTGGTTCATGCAAATATTAACTCCATTACAGCTGGGCGTCTTTCATGAGACATCTCCCAGAAGCTTCACCATCCCAGCTGCTTCAGACATAGAATTGTTTAGGTTGGAAAAGACATTTAAGATCATCAAGGCCAACTGTTAACCCAGCACTGCCAAGTCTATCGCTAAACCATGTCACTAAGCACCACATCTACACCACGTTTACATGAGTCCAGGCATGTAATGCAAAGTCTGATTTCCCTTAGACAGTCCTTAATACATTTGCAGCAATTGCATGGTCCTGCTGGCCAAGTCCTTTGGTAAACAATTTGCTGCTATAGGAGTTCTGGGAAGGGTAAAAGGTGGCACAAAGGTCCTGCTGCTTCCCAAGCAATAGCTGTGTGTCCGGGACCGCTAGAGAAAGCAAAGCTTCGTGGAGGGTCAAGGCCTATACCGCCAAATAACTGCTGACTGGAAATAGCTACAAGAGTCAGATATCCATTGTATCACTTGGCCCCAACTATGCAAAATACAAATATAACATTGATTAAGTCACACTCCTAAGTGGAGGATGTCATACTGCAACACGTTGTGATCACACTGTAGTGCCAGTGTGAGATGTCTCCTCCTTTTCACGTATTGCTCACCTTCCGTGAGTTCTGCAAGCTTGGGAGGAAAAAAAATTCTAGGACTTGAGGCCTAGGTGTAACACAGATGTTCTGCTGGGCTTAAGCAGAATCCAGCTGCAGCAACCCAGTTTAGCACAGTCCTCAGGAGCTGGGTAGACTGGAAACACTGGGTCATACAGAGCATGCATGGCATCCACAGGAGAGGGCACTGCTTGCCAGATCTCTCAATACTTACCCTGTGCTTTCACCTCCTATTTACTGGTGTTTTGAGGAAAATATCTCGATAAGGTAGCTAAAAGATTCACCACTTCTGGGGGAAAAAAAAAAAAAATCACAACACAATTCAGATAATAGCAGTGTTCAGGAAGAGTTCAAAGACTCACAACCTCTGAGATGGAGCACATCATATGGACAGAAAGTAGGCAGCAATGTGGGCTGCACCAACAGTGTGGGCTATGTGTGATTTGTCATAGCCGTTAACACAAGCGTCCCGTTGTCTCCAACCATCCAGGTCTCCTCTCCCACCACCAGCTCTCTCCCAAGACTCCTGGAATGTCTGTGGGCACCAAGCAAGTGCTCGCAATGTGCCTGATGAGTGGTCAACAGGGGAAGATTAATGTGAAGGAGAGATTAGCAAACTGATTGGGACACCAGACAAGGCAACTTCTGTCCCTCTTTAAGGAATACATTTGTACATAAGCTAACAACTCCGCTACAGTTTCATACGTCATTAGGCTAATGTTCTGTTTAAATAGAGGTATCAATCATTTTGTTATTAAACCCCTTTGTGCCTGGCAACAAATGGATGGGAAACGAAAGCATGAGAGGGTTGTTTGAGGATTATAAAACGGTACTTGTAAAGCTCCCACTGCTTCTGTAGAAGGTGAAAAAGCACAGAGGAGCTAATTGATCGTGCCAAAACAAGCCTCCAAAAGTGCTGTGACTTAAATAGAAATAACTAATTGAGTTGCCTTTTATTTGTTCTGACACGCTTCAGCATTCCAAGTGTACGTTTGGGTCACAATTTCAGCTTTTTTCCCACAAGTACTGAAACTTGTGTTTTGGGAAAAAAAAAAAAAAAAAGAAGGAGGGGGAGAAAAAAAAGGGAGAGGAAAGGAAAAAAAAACAAAGGAGGGAAAAAAATAAGGAAGAAAAAAAAATAAAGGAGGAAAAGCCAAAAGTCTCATAAAACCTATAGTTCCAGCAGCTTCTACCTTAAGGAATATGTGAACTGACACCAGACTTCTTATTTCAATTTTAAAATGCTATACTCTTGCTCAGAAATTACTAAATATCTTAAAAAATAATTGATTTCAGAATATGCTCTTGGGTTTCTTTATTTTAGTAATGGTTGCAGGGAGATACTGTCATAGTGCTCTGCTTAGTCCTGTACTGAAGTTCTGCACATAAACTGTGAGTAAAGCTCTTCCATTTCACATTCACATGGCTAAGTTTAACTTCCATATTACAGTCATGGGCTTTTCAGGGAAACTACATTTTGTGCATCACATCCTGTATGAAACACGTTTTTACTTTTCCCAGGAAGCAGTTAAAAGTCATGTTTATTAGCCTTCTCAACAGCAGCTGTTGAAACACTATAGCTGTACTTGTTCTTCATTGTAGCTCTGCGAGGAGAACAATGAAAGGTCAAAGGCAACGGCAGCCCATTTTCCTGAGCCAAGGTCTAAGTCTTTCTCTAACCCTCATCAACTACAATACAAGAGCACAACCCAAGTGGCGAACAGCATGTGAAGAGACGTTGGTTGTTAACCCTCTCTTCTAGCACAAGAAGGTGCCTTTGAAAGACTCTAGTAAGAGCCAAATTCAAAAAGAGGCAAGAAGAGATGGTTCTTCACATGGCAGGGAGAAGTTCTGGGGTCTCCCTGCCCAAGGATGCTGAGACGCAGGTGCTTGTTTAGATTCAGGAGTAGCACTTCAACTGCACGAGCTCTTGAAAATCCCACAAGGGTTAATGGAGAGAAAAAACACTTCAGGCTATGAACCTCTCGGAGGCAAGGGAGAAGAGAGCTGTTCCTGCCCGCAGGCTCCAGTGGAGGGATGAACTGCAAGGTGGGAGGAAACTCCTACCTTTTTGTGCCAAGCAAATTTTGAATACCCACCTTGTGTTATTGACCCTGACTGATCCAAAAGCTGGTCACATCTGCTCCCTATCAAGGGTATTTTTCTACATACACAACAGCTTGCACAAATACGAGTATCAGAAGAAAAAGGCTCTTGAAGCTCGATTCTCTTACTCCAGTGTGTGAGGAGCAACAGCAGGCTCTTGTCTGCTTCCTGAGCCCCACCAAATGAACACCTTTTGCCCTCAGCTCTGATCCCTCTGCAAAGTGCATGGCAGCGGCCACCTGGCAGAGTGCCTGGGGAGGGTTACAGCTGGTCACCTTGCTGTGACATGCTTCAGACAGTGGGCTTGCAGAGCAAACAGACCTTCATTTCACACTGAGAGGACAAAAGAGCAAATTGAAAGAGCTCTGCAGAGCAACACAGGCAACATAAGTCTTCTGACCATCTACTGTATGCTCTGAAGACAAACAGCTCCCTAAGCCTTTAAATGTTATAAAAATGCCAAAAGCAGAAAGAAGATACAACTATTGCACCATTATCCATAACATTTTTATGTCTCAGAATCCTCGGCGTATGAATTTTTCATTTTTTCTTTAATAAGTACTGGCACACCAGAGAGTATTGTAAAAGAGAAAGAAAGCACAAAGCGTAATATAAGAACGTTGAGGAGAGGAATAAGCAATTGCAAGCAAGCCCCGTGATTCAGAAAGTGAGCTTTTTTTTTTTTTCTTCAGATATTTGAAGCTGGAAACAACTTCTGTTTTAATTTTGTGATTGAAGCCAACAGCCTTCATTCTTCCTTCATCACAAATTAGCCAAGTAACCATGACTAAGTCGATTTAGTTGGAGACTAAATAATGAAAGAGAATAATCCCAAATTAAGGTTTCCACTCATAACATGACTTCAGGGCAGAGTTAAGGTGGCTTAGACGCTTATCTTTGCACTTCTGTGTCTTAACATCTTTGTGCTTCTCTTCAAAATGTTAGTAAATTAGGTTTGAATTTGGATTCCTGAGTGTGCATTTTCTAGGGGCTGGAGCATCCCTGTGGTGTGCTTTACCCGTAAGCTCAACCCTCACTCCCTCTTCATGTTGTTTTCTAGAGCTGTAACCAAATAGATGGTGTTAATAATACATGTTCAGGCTGCATGCTGCGTGCCACCATCGCATCCTAACAGAGAATCCTTTACTTTTAATGCAAATAAGTACCGTATCAAATGGATACATTTTCCCATTTGTTTCGGGTTTGAGAGGAATATGGATTAGGGCTGCCTTTTCAGCACACGAAGGAAGCAGGTGCAGAAGCATTTATGGGAGCACATGGGACGCTGGCTGGTTTCATCTGCCACAAAGTCACTGCTCGCTTGTGTCCTCTGAAATACTAAATCGGCTGCTGTTACTGGCAGTGCCATCGCTGCCTCCACACTGAGCTTGGTTCTCCTCGAGGAGGTGGCAGTGCCCTGCAAGCACCAGCAAAGCAATTTCATGAGGTGGCACCGGGGGTGAGCTGTTTCTGAGGCTGAAGCAGATGTGAATTTATGGCCTTTTTTCTCGTGGAATCTTAAAGCTCAAATATAATGAGTTAAAAGCCTTTTTCTAATGACATCATCCTCCCGCAGGGGTGCCTTTCTGGAAGTTCAAGGTAAAACCTTGCCTGGGAAGGGACGGATGGTACAAACTGCAGCAAAGCATAGGGCTGGCAGATGCCACAGCACACAACTAAACTCCTCTCCCCTTCCCAGCTGTGCCCAAGCACCGCAGCCCACACCGCTCCTGCTCTCCCACACTCAAGCTTCTTCCATGCTTTCCCAGACACGGAGCAACTCTGCGACAGGGATATGCGGTTACAGACCTGATTTTGAACACACTATATGTGTGACATGAGCAGGCATTAAATCCACAGCTGTGGAAACAAGAGCAAGGCTTTCAGTTCCGTGACAGCCTTGTGTTACCACCTCTGCCAGCGGTACTTTCATAATTCAACGCTGCTAAAAGTCTTAGATTAGAGTAAAAAGGCAGATATACCGCGGCTCTGTGAGCTGCTTTTAGCCAGACGGTTGAACTCCTGACACGCCGGCACTATTATTTTTGTTAACAATATGAAAGATGATAATGTTAGAGCGGGGCCTGGGGCTAGTCTGCAAAGAGCACTACAATCACTTGCAGGTGACTTATCTCTGCAATGCAGCGAGTCGAACTTCTGGCGTATGCGCTTTCTGTTAAAGCTAGACGAGAAAAAGGCCCCTTGGAGTAGGACTGCCAGCAACTAGCTCTCTGAATAGGCAGTCACCTAGTTAGCCAAGCTCCTCTTAGTGGAAAAGCCCTTTTTTTTTTTCTTCTCTACAGAGCTTGTTCCACACTCCCACACCTGCATCTCAACAGCATGGAGATCTTCAGGGAAAGGGACCAAGGTGATTCCCTCAGTAAGCAGTACACCTTTAGAAGCCTGTCAAGAGGACAGAAAGCTCTGGCAGTTCATCCCAACCCTAAGGGGCAGAGGAGACCTCAGCAAAACCCCTGCAGGGGACTTGCATCACCACCCCAAGCTGAAGAACTTCTGGGGCAGGAGAACACTCTCCTGTTTAGACCTTTGACACTTCTTATAGCATCACTAAGGGGTTGTCAGACCAGAAAGAGAGGGAGAATACACACAATATATTGTAGCTTTGGGGTACCAGAGATAGCTCTAAAATATACCAACATGATTTAAAATGAAGGTGCTTTCCTTGGAGCAACCATGAGACTCAGGACTTAGAGTTTCTGGGGAGTGCTCAAACCACAGCAGATCTTAAGTTAAAAAAATGATGTAGCAGCAGCACCCTGGACAGAAATGTGGAGATGTTGCTGGGGCTCAGGCATGGGATGGACCCTTTGTAGTGCCTCGAAGGCATTAGTCCTTCAGGGCATATGCAGAGATTTCTTTTCCTCTGATATTAGGCCACTGTTTGCAACCTTAATGGAATAGAATTAAGAGAAACACCTGGACATCACAAAGATGCTGCAGCAGTTCCAAACACAAGCAGCAAAATCTTGCACCACCGATTCATGCACTAAAGCCTCGGAATCGGCATAACTGCTTTAGCAAGGAAAATTCAAAGGAAAAAGCAAAATATAATAATGTCTTCTAGTTTGCATCATTATGAAGTGTCTGAAGCAATAAATCATGCTACCAAAATACATATTAAAATATTTTTTAAAATACTTAATTGTGTCCTCAGAGTTATAGACAATAAAGGTCAATGCAATTCACTGCCTAATGAAGTCATTACTAGAAGTATCTTACAGCACACAAACCACGTTGCCTCATGATTGTTTCACCAAGTTTGGAAAGGAAAGTGTTCTGTTTTCAACTATGAATAGTGTAAAATTATCTCCAGCTATAGCCTTGGACACTGTTCGCTTTTTTTTTTTTCAACAGCAAGGTTAAACATAGACACCCCAAAGCGCCTCTTTCTAAAAGCCTAAAAAAATCAGTCATATTCAAACATAAGTTTATAAAAATGCATGAGGAGCCATTCAGCAATTGGATAAATGAAAAGTTAAGAGGCAGAACAAACAGCACGAGGGACATCTACAGTGTTATGGGAAGAAATGACCCCTTTGAGGGCTTGGGGCTTATATCTCATAGCAGACAGCATTTTGCCTGCTGAAGCCCAAAGCTGTTAGAGCTGAAGGTCACGCTTGCCAATGCCATTAGTGCTGTGGCATTTCATATGGCAGACAACCAGTTGAAGCATCAATATGCTCTGCAAAATACAGTTCGATATGCTAATTCAATGAAATTCCACCTCGCATCCACCCAGCATTATTAACAGCTTTAGTGCAAAAGCTGCTTGTCCAAAGAAGAGGGGAATGGCCCAGCTTATCCAAATTTATCAAAGCAGCAATTCTGGTGAGTCCCATGTAAAGAAGGGCCACAAAAATGATCTGAGGGCTGGAACACCTCTCCGATGAGGCCAGGCTGTGCGAGCTGTGGTTGTTCAACCTGGAGAAGAGAAGGCTCCAGGAAGACCTTACTGCAGCCTTTCAGGACTTCAAGGGGCCCTACAGGAAAGATGGAGACAGACCTTTTAGCATGGGCTGTCATGACAGGATGAAGAGTAATGGTTTTAAACTAAAAGAAGGGAGATTTAGATTAGAGATAAGGAAGACATTTTCTACAATAAGGGCAATGAAACACTGCACAGGCTGTCTGGAGAGGTCGTCGATGCCCCATCCCTGGGAGTGTTCACGCTCAGGTTGGATGGGACTTTAAACAACCTGGTCTAGTGGGAGGTGTCCCTGCCCATGGCAGGGGGTCTAGATGATCTTCCAACTCAAACCATTCTGTGATTCTAATGCATTATGCCTACGTAATAATCCCAAATAGTGAAATATGGTACATACCAGAGAATACCAGGCTTATTGCTGTGAGCCATCATTACAGACCAGGTCCAGGAATAATATAAGAGGGTTCCCACATCCTGGTCAGGGCCGTTTCAGCAACATATTGCTGAGGAAGGTTGGGCTTGGTGGCAGGGAAGCAAACCAAGCCCCCATTGCCTTGCTGTGCAGTAGAAATCTGCTGCAGTCTGCAAATTCAAGAGAAAGTTATGGTTAAAGTAGAAATGTATTGAAAAAATTATGATACCTGTGAGACAGAAAAGAAATAATGGTCCATCCTTCCACTTGCCCTGCCATGGTCAGGGTTTTCCATACATTCAGTGCTGCCCTGGAGCACCCAGCAGCTCCAGCCGGTGATGGAAGATGCCAGGAGGAGTTAAGAAGTGACTCATCCAACTGAATGTTTTAACAAGGGAGATGGTGGCTTGGTTATGAAAAATATTTC
>JAVSBS010003750.1:89751-106330 GCA_033124195.1 Coracias cyanogaster | reverse complement strand
GAAAAATATTTCTACTTATAGCCCTGGGCTGGGAAGAGTTAAACACCCCAAGCCTGCACAACAGCACAGGATTTTTCAATTCTTTGGCTTTATTTTTTCTCCTTTGAATGGGTTGGTTTGTTTCCCTTGGAGGCTAGCAGTCACACACAATAGGCAGATTTTTCAATTAAGCTATTTTTTCCACTTTTAGTCTTCAATGGAGGCCAGGTGCCAATTGTTTGCTGCTTGGTTTCTGTCTTCCCCTTCCTGCCTACAGTTTAACCCCTTGCTCTCACCCTTGCTTTTTTTAGGGGTGTTTGTCATTTGATTAAGTACAGACAGCTGAGAAAAGATTGCCAAGTGGCTTGTTAATGGTTTGTATCAGGTATAAGTGACTGTAAACAAGGCAGTGTATGAACCTTCCATCTAGGAATTTGGCAACGCAAAGTATTTAACTAGTCATTTATCTTTCCTTTGAAGCCCTCTTCATAGTTGTTTACTTATAAAATAAAAACACCGTTTTTATTAAAAAAATAAAAATGAACAACAGCCAGCTTAGGTGAGCCTCTCTGATTTTTTTTTTTAAGACTACCAAAGACATCACAATAGCTTTTCTTTTCAATTCCTCATCAACCCATCACTTACTGGGGAGTCTGAGTTTTAGCACACAGCTGCCATCCCACACTCACCCATAGCAACCTCACTGACTACCCCAGCCTCCAGAAAGCATACATAAATGTTTTACACAGATCAGGGATTAAGTTAGGCCCAGGCTGAGGCTCAGCTCAGTTGCAGCGTCACTGCTAGACGTATTAAAACCTTCCATATCTCTGATTAATTCTGGTTGTCATGTAGCCACTGTCTTGCTGTCAACATGCTCCATTGCAGCTTACCCTGACATGGTGATCAAGTGCTCAGGGTTCTGCCTCATGTATTAAACATCAAACTAGGCGAGCAGATAAAATCCTCTCCCCGCCCTGTGTTTCACCCGTGTGATGCTCTGCATCATCATTATCAGAGAAAGGAAAAAGACATGGCTGATTTTAATGCTGTAATGTCAGAGTTGCATCTTGGTGAAGAGCACCTGAATCATGTTGCCCACAGCTATCAGCTGTCATGCCAGTCAGGCGACATTAGCAGGGAAAGGCTGGGGAAAAGGGGGATTTAGTAAGGAAACAGCAGAAGAACCAAGACTGGAGAACATGAGGATAAATCTAAAACTATACTCTGAAGAGCTGAAACAACACATTTTTAAGAAAAGCACATTTTCAAGAACAACAAGACATCCAACTTGGGGTGAGTGTCCTGCTCTTCCCAGATCCTAACAGTACCAAAAATCCATCAAAAAGCCATCTGTGGAGACTGGACACTCCTTTCAGCCTTGCAGAGGGCCTTCTCCAGCACCACACACCAGCCATTGCTCTTCCTGTACCATGCGGGGCTGAGCCACATGTGGCCATCTCCCTCTTTTTTTCCCTAAAAATAGGAGAAATAATTCAATACCAAAATTTTAAAAAGAAAACCCCCAAATATATGGGAAAAAATGATCATGAATAGCAAAATAGAAACAAGACTGAGCTACTAAGAGATCACACTCTAGAGCAGCAGTGATGTTCTGGAGGGAAGAACTATAGAGAGACAAAACTAATACCCTTTAGGGGGATTTATGCTCAATGCTTACATCCCAAGCAGCATTTGAAAGTGAAGATTTAGTGATTTTTCATATCCTGATTCATTCCTCCCCTGCAAAAGCAATTGGCAAAACCAGCAAAGCATGTCTCTGAACATGGTATTCACTAAAAGCCATCACCCACAAATCCAGAACAGCTTCACCTTTGGCAAACACCATTCCCTTGGGGCTTTCTGAAAAGCTAGGGTTTAGGTTCAAGTGTCAAAGGAGGGATTTAAAAAACACATAAGGCCATGAAACCTGGTGGGACCTGGAAGAAATTGAAAGAGCAGGTGTCTCAGCAGAGGATCTATGGCCAGTAACGCCATATAAACCTGAAAAATCAGTTAATGGAGGAGCCAGGAGTGAAGTCCAGCAGGAAATGCTGGTGACACCATCTCCTATCCCAGGTGAGGGGATCCCCAGAGAGCCCAAAAGCACATGCCCCTGTACCCAGCAGGCAGATCTGACTGGGACCACAGCATCTGCCTGGAGCCAAACCTGCCCTTTGTTTCTCCATGAAGCACACAGAACTGTGGTGCTTTTATGGTTACTGCTCTCTAGCTAAACTTGTTTGAAATCAGCACCGGGTCCCAAACTGAAACAGAAGGCATGTATAGACAGATCCTTCTTCAAGACTCAGCTCCGATGTCAAGCTAAAAACCCAGCATACATATGGATTCAGCAGGGATTATTACATCAAGTGAAAGAACCTTTCAGGATTTTCTTCAGTCGATCGTTTAGGAACTTGTTTGTAATAAGCTTCCTCCCCAAGAAAAGTTTCAATTATACCCATGCACACAAAGGAGGAAAAATTAATACAGTGATAAGACAGCTCAGCACTGAGAGCAGCAGGCACAGGCTGAGCTGCTCTGGTTTTGCTGTGGTTGCTGCTTGGTGTGAGACAGCTTTCTGCAGAAGAGCAGCACCCCAGACATGGCTATCACTAGAGAAGAAGCAGCGAACAACAAACAACTGGGGAAAAAAGCTTGGAAATGGAAAACACAGGATTTGCATAAAGCTACTGAAAAGCCAAAACTAGGCATTAGTAGATTTTCAAGGACAAGTTGTGAATTTTCCAATGACAACTACAATCTCTCCCTTGCAAATTGGCCTGGTGGACACATGTTCTGTGCCCCTGCAATGCAATGGTGTTGTAGGACAGGGCTCCTCTCCCCTTTGGAAGAAGAGCAAAGGGTGCTCCTCTGCTCTATGCCAGAAAAGCTCCAGAAAGGCTCACTCTAGAAATGGCAAGAGTCCAGATTTGAGGAGTACTGAACATGGTTCCAGCTATTCTAATACTGAGCATGGAGGTGAGCTGCAGCTTTATGTGGTTCTCTGACAAATCCTCAGGTAACACATGGGCAAGAGCAGGAGAACCAGTGCCCCATGGTTCTTCTGCTTTGAACCACCACAACTCACATGCCTTTAATGCTTCCTGGATGTGCAACATGTGAAACCCAAGAGGATTAAAGGACTGCAGAGGATGTCTCTTTTCAACACAGAGGTTTGCAGACAGGGCTCATTCATTGCAGTTTCAAAGCTCCCTATACCCCAAAAGCAACCTTTACTCTGATCTCAGTAAACCACTGAACTTGTCAGCTACTCACAGGGAACTTCTGATTTTTAAAATTAGTGTTTTTGCCCAAATGTGTTAGCTACGGAAGACCATGAGGACAGAGAGACTTTTACCCTGTTACTAGTCAGTGTTCAGAAGGCTGACTTCCTGATGAGCCCAAAGAGCTGGCAGCAAATATACAGTGTAAAAAAAGATTCAGAAGCAGCCTCATATCCTAATTTTATGGAAAAAAACCCCACAAGACTTAATCAGCTTCAGGAGGGAAATTATTAGCTAGAGAGAGCACCATTTGCTTGTTGCAGAAGCAGCAGCAGCAGCCCCAGACCCTTCCCTCCTGGAAGCAGGTGCAGGTATAGAAAACAGATACACAAGGGCCATTGTGGCTCTTGGGGCACCTCTCCACTGATAGGAAAGCAAACTGACACTGGAGGACTACACATCCCCTGTTAAAACAGCAGATTTCAGTTTCCCCACCTTCCTGCAAGGAAGTGTCTTCTGAGGACCTGACTGAATCCACAGCTGTGCTTGGTGTCACCTTGGTAATCTACTGCTTGGAGCAGTTTCTCCATTCAGTAGGTCTCAAAGTTGGCATGGAAAGGCTGATAGGTTCTTAAAATGCCTGGGAAGTATTCCTGGACCTCTCATCTGTCTGAGAAAAGGTACATCTAGATAAGCACACATCATTCCTCCAATAATTTGGAGGCTGAATTTCCTTGTTGGCACAGATAGGATAAAGAGGCACAATTGCTTTGCATGAAAAGCAAGTTGTGAGTGATTTTTAAAGGAGTGATATTAAGACAAGCCTTACTGCTGTATCCAGAGGGGACAGAGGGGATTCCCTCCTTTCCTGGGATCTCCTGCAGGATCCTCCATGGCTTCAGGACCTTCTGCAGTTTGGGTGGGTCAGGCTGTAGCTCCCAGACTCCTATGGAGAAGGTCAAGCAGCAACAGTGCAGCTATATGTCCTTCAGTGAGACTATTCTCAAGGTGTGAAAGCTCACATCCCAAAATGCACAACGGTAAATTCTGAAGCTCACTAAAATGCTTCATGTCTCTTCATTTTTCCCCCCTGTGAATGAATAACATGACCTTGGAGTGCTGCTTTCTAGTGTGGTTTTCTTTTTTGTTGTTGTTTGAACAAAGGAACAGCTGTTGAGATTTTGTTATTGTCTTTCATTGCAAGAATTTGTGCGCTGAAAATTTAGAACATGCTTTCTGAAAGAAAAGATACTGTTATTAAAGCAGCTCATGAGCAGACACATGATGTGTCAGCAGCGCTCTATACAGGTAGTCCTGATGCTCTGGGACTGCTGCCATCCACCACTGCAGCTTCTTCTAGGTGTCAGCATGGCAGAGTTACAGATCCTGGCACTGTTGGGTTTTGCAGCTACACGAGGCGTTTCTAATTCACATTTCACTGGGACCAGGAAGGTAGGATGATGCTGGCTGGGCAGCATCAGGGAGAGAGACGCTTGTGGCAGGAAGGTGGTGCAGCAGTCAGCTGGACAGGAAAGCCTGCTCAGACCCTGAAAGGCTGCAGCACAGAAGTGACTCAGTTTCCTTAACACTGACATGGCATGACAGAACATGCAATAGCTCACTTTGGTGCTCCACCAGCTAATACTAGCTTTCCTGAGTATTTCATTTCTTTCATGATTAAACTCCCAGACAGGAAAGTATTGATAGTTAATTGGACTTTTATCTGTTAACCCCAGTCCTGACTTATCCTCATCGTTTTGCTTTGCTCTGTCCTTCAGCCCACCTCATCCTCCCTAAGGTGACTCGCTTAAGGACTTACTCTTATAGAAGGAGAAACTGAGGATACTGAAGGCACAGAAAGCCTCACACTGCAGTACTTTGACTAAGACAAATCAAAACTCTTCTCCAAGTTCAGGAGGGCTTATAACTGAGATTTCAATACTACGTCATTTCTCACTAGCTGGGAGGAGGTATGTGTCCAAAAAGCAACTCCTGTAAACTCCAGCTAGTTTGAAAAGCAGATGAGCTTGTTCCTTTGTAATTACAAGAATTCTAAGAGTTATACTACATCTGTGGCCAACAGGTCTCCCAAGTAACAAGCAACTAACCTCAGCTACCTAAATATGAGGTCCCTGGTCTCAGCTAGGTGTCCCAGACCTCTTCAGCTGCCAGTGCAACTCACCCTCAGGAGCTGGACAAGAAGCTTGGTCTGAAAGGCTCCTGATATGAGAGTATTGCTGTTTGCTCATGTTCCTGCTGTTCTCCAGGTCTGTAACCAAAAGCAACCACCCTCCAACAAGCTGTAGTTGCAGCTACAAAATGTGTTGACCCTGTTGGAGGAAAGCAGTTAGCCAAAACTTGCAAAGAAAGGACATCTGTACACTGAACTCTTATGTAGCTTATAAATCAGGACTCACAAAACACATGGTCAAAACACAAGATCTGTCAATTATAGATAATGATTTAGATTTTTAAATTATTGTGATGGAAGTGTATATAAAAAAGGACAAGTTCAGGAACCCAGAAGATCTAATAAACTAATTGAGGCTTAATGTATAAAATACTAATTTGTAACAAAGTGGAGAAGCTTGATTTGACTCGATAAGACTTTGACATTTCCTTTAATTGTAATGGTATTAGAATTGAGTGGGGAAAAAAAAAATATAAGGTTATACAATCATTTCCTTACTGGATAGCTGTCAAGGCTGTAACAAAAACCAAACAAAGCACAATAGCCTGGAGCGACCCAGCCGCTGCTCAGGCACATGGCAGGGGAGACAGCAGTTCCCCAGGTGCTCAGCCTTCACATGCACCCTATGGATCCTTAGGCTCCATCAGCTCCTTCTGTGCATGCAAACATTTCTTGTTTATTTATCCAGGGTGAAACAGCAGCTAAAATGAAACAGATCAAATATATGCCATGGAAAAGTTCAGAGCATCAAACACAGTACAGTCTGAATCACCCTGTCTGAGAGTCCACAGCCTCACTCTTGGACCATCTTGTGTCTATTCAAATCAAGGATTTTATGCTTATTTTTTGTATGTATGCTCATCTACTTTCTGCCAAACCAGCCTCTTTCAGAACCATTTGAGGCTTTTCTACATTACCTGGAGTCTGCAGCAGCAATGACAAGAGAGGCTGGAGCTCACTAGCACAGCTCTGCAGTTCCTTGCTGAGATACTGTTTTGCATAACTGTCCTCCACTGACAGCACCTGAGATGCACTTTGGACTTACCACAACTCTTGGGGTGTCTTACCTGGAGTGACACAAAGCAGGGAGAAGCTGAGGATGACCAGAAAATGGTAATCAAGTCCATGAACAATTTGCCAGCCTGCATGTGGTACAAGATCCCATACTATTTAAAAAGCATGAACAATTTAACCTAACCTGGATTAGGTTAAAAAACTGCAATCCTTTTTTTCAGATGTTTCCCTTCCATTTTTTGGCACCGTGTTTGCAGCTTTGGGAATCATGTTGTGCTGAGCAGCACAGTGGATAGCAAGGCAAATGCTGCCCTAGGCTCTGCCACCCCATCAGGGGACCCTCCAGGCTCTGCACCTCTACTTGTCCCCTCTAAAATCAGAAAGGCTGTACCAGGGTCTACTGTAATGTGCCGTGAGAGTAACGCTGAGGAGCATGGTTGGGAACTGACCACCTACGTGTGTCCAGACTGCCAGTGGTTTTACTGCACTGAGCAGCTGCTTACCAAGAACTGGAAGAAACTCATTTTGAAACTCAGGTTTCAAGGTATTCAAGACAAACCGCTCTTCATTTCTTAAACTCTCATTTCTCAAAAGTTTTCATGGCTATTTTAAATTAATTAATCCCAATTTGAGTGACAGTTTAAGCCAGTTGAGAGATTAAATTTAAATAAAATACACTTCCATTTTATCTCAGAAATGTCTGCAGCAGTTGGGGAGGATTTACACTCCAGTCAATAAAGGCTTGAATAAAACCTCTTGCTATTCAAAGGGTGCCAGACCATAACAAAACATAAGCCATGGATAGAGCTACAAGAGGAAAGTCCTCTGCAGTGAGCTGCAAGCTCCATTTTCCTATTTGCTGCATTTCCATGGTTAGCTCCATCAGCTGTGCTGCGCATAAACAGAGCTGATATACACAGTAGCCTTAAAGAAAATGAAAGAAAAAAAGCAATTTTCAAGAGGTCAGGTTGCTGATGCTCTCCCCGAGTCAGCACCAAGTAGTGCAGCTCCCCCTCCATGGAGACCTCTGACCAGTTTGTTAGTACTGTAACGTCACAGTGCACAATGAAACCCCAGGTACCACACCTTACAATTGCAAAAATGAGAGTCCAGAACCCCAACTACCCATCCCAAATGGGGATCTGCTCTTTGATACCCTTCACTTCTATTCGATATAGACCATAAAGAGTTGGGGAATGGCAGGCTGGAATTTTGGGGCATCAGATGAGGTGGCCCCAGTTTCAAGCCCGTAGGGCTTCACTCTTTGCTTTCACATGCCAAGGGCTGCACCTGAGGACAGGACAGCTTTTAGCAGGGCGATGCCTCACTCCTCTCCCAGCCTATGTGGGTTTTTTCCAGACTATAATGCACAGCACCCCATTACATGAAAACGTTTTTGCCTTCTTTTATCCAAGTGGAAACCTGAAGGCATTTTGTGAGGTGAGGGGAGAAGTGTTTCACCTCTGGTTTTAGAAGCCTGCAAGCCTCCCGTGACCTTTGCCTCCTGTACACTGCCATGAGATACCCAACCTGTCACAGGAGCTGGAGGCTGCAGCACAGCGCTGCCTCAGCCCCTAATGAAAGGAGACCTTGTGTCTAAGCACATGGCACAGAAAAGCTCAAAAGTCCATCAGGAGGGAAAAAAAAAAGAAGATAAAAAGGCAGAGGGAGAGACATGCACAAGAGGTGCTACCTGCAAGCAGGGTCAGAGCTCCTGCTCCCTCTTCCTCCAGAAGAGCACTCCTCAGAAGGTGAAAAACATGTTTCTATATTTAACTCACTTGCTGAGTGGAAAATATGCCCCTGACCCAGCCTTATTTACCCAGGACATCCTATTGCGGGAGTTTTTAATCCAAACAGTGCTGAAAATAGGATGGGTGATTACAATGCTGACAGAGCACCCCATTTACAGCTCTAAAGGTTGAGTGTAATTTTCTGCATTTCATAATTGCTCTAACCCTTTCTGCCTTTTGCAGAGCATTTGCTCTTTCTCCTCTGGCCTCAGCTTTCTAAATAAAGCTTTTTATTGATTCTGGACTTTCTGTTCACTGCAGATGAGCATCACTAAGGCAGATAAACTGGTCAACAGTGGTTCCCCCCCCATTTTTTTTTGGTTTGACTAAATAGACTGTAAGTTCAGTATGGAAGCATATAGTCAAACATATAGTTATGCTGCTTCCACATACTCCTCCAGCCTCCAACTGTTTATGGAGTTCATGAGAGGATGTTTCTGCATCTTGTGCTGGGAAGTGCCACAAGTACTCACTCTCACCATGTTGCCACACAGACAAAAGTTTTGTATCTCCGTGGTGTGATTGAGGAGGAAATAAGCAAGACCTGGCCAGAATGTGGGAACCAGTGAACAACTGAAGATGGGCTGTATATCCCTCAGGAATTGCAGGCTCCAGGCAAGCTGGACTGAACTGATGCTTTAATGAAAACACCAATTATAACTCCCCTCCCTCAAAACCGCGTAACTGAGTGGAAGTGGTCAGCTTTGGTACAGCTTTCTCTCACAGACTGTTGCCTTCAAAAGACAACTGCCTGAATAAGCTTCATTTCTGTGCTTGATGAACTAGCATTTTGCATGTACAGACAGGATACTCCTTGCTGTCCAAGCACACAAAGCAGAGATGGGTTTTGCATCTTCATTCATTCATCATCATCACCCATTTTCATCCTTGGCAATCTAGGGTTTTGCAGATGTAGCCAGGAGATTCCCTTTCCTTTGGCATCTGTGAAAGAGCATCTTCATCCAAAAAGGACTCTCAGCACTTCTCCCTACGCTTCCTTTAAATGCCTCAGCAAAGGACAGATGTTCTCTGCCAGCGAGATCATCACAGCAGTAACAAAGAAAACACCTCACAGACACGTCAATGCAAGCCCCAAGATGCACCACAGCAACTGGACTGGCAAATTGCTCCTACCTCCGCATTAAAAGAGTGCTTTTAGCGTTCACATTAGAACATCATAAAAGCTTTGCTTTATCATCTGAGTAATTAAAATACATGAAGCACAGAAACTAACTGACAAACATCCAAATAAAACCTCTCAGCCAGTAACTGGACTCAGGAGCAAGCAGTTTCTTACACAAACCTGCAAAGCCCAGTGCGCAGAAGCATCCCAGCCCACACTGCTGTCACCGGGGAAGTCACCTTCGCAGCCCTAATACCGCACATCAGCAAGAGCTGGGCTTGGTGAAAGGTGAAAGCGATGCTGCAGCTTAGCACAACGAGGGGATAAAGTTACCATGCCTTCCATCAGCAAGAAGGGCCCTGCAATTGTCACTGTATGGCAAAGAACACCCTCAAGATGTGCTGATGGTTTGGACCATCTGTGTGAAACCGTTCCAAGCATCAGATGAAGAGGTTTTTTTCTTTAATTGCAAGTTTAAATGAATACCATTTATCAGCTTTCTCCCAGTGTTGCACTGCTTTCAGTCATGGCACCGCCCAAGGAATTACGGCACTGCAAATATTTGCTGGGTTTAACTAGTTTTTACATAAGTCTTTAATTTCCTCACAGAAAGAAAACCTTACTGGGAGTGCTGGTAGTGCCTAAAATTAAGCCTTCATAGGAGCAGTTCAACATCTTTCAAAAAATCAAAGCCTCCTGGACTTGGCTTTGTGTCAATAATGTAGACATTTACTTCTATTAGCAAGATGCTTTCCTCTTCCTTTCTGGCTAAAGCTGGGAAAGGGTTTTTTCCTCTTCCCCCTCTGCAGCAGCTTTATCTTCAAGTGGGGTAAATAAACATCACTGAGCAATGGCAGCAAGGATTCACTGCACACGCTGCCCTCTCATTTTGTATTTCAGCCTAGCATCCCCTTCCCTGTTCAGGCCTAACTTGTAAATAGTTGCATTCTGCAAAAAGCACTGGGAGACCTTGAATTAGCACACCATGAAAGTCAGGATTAGGAGGCGGTCATGAACAATAGCTGCATGCCCTGAAAGCCTGTCATTTTGTGGAGTGGTAAGAGATTATTTACACTGTAACATTTAGAATCCTGATACCTGAATGTCTCATCAGCTTAAGATGTGGCCTTTAATTCCTGTTACCTTGCTGAAGCGTCATGTCAAACCTGCGTGGACTCCGCTTGCATCAAAAATGAATCAGTTCTAGCTGCTGGAAGCCGATTTTTCCTAACTAGATTTATGTATCTGGGTAATGGGGTGTAATAGAAAGGTGGTTAGGATTCTCACGTCAGTTTAGATGAAAGGATTAGCACTTTAAATGAACAGATTAATCTTTGTGAGACTCAAACCCACCCCCTGACTCCTGCCACAGAATCCTGCCGCACCTAAATGACTTCCTTTAACACATATAAAACTTAAATGACTTAATCTATGGAACTAAAACCCATCAAAAGAAATGGACACGTGGTAGGACTCAGACACAGACCTGTAGATCATCTCCACAAAACCATGGGTCTTGTGCTTAATTAGGCGTTGAGAACATAAAGCCATGTACAAGAGCACACTTCAGTGCCTTTCAGAAATACTGAAGCAATTTTTGTGGCTGGGCATTACCCAGGCCAGAGTGCGCCAGAGCATCGCCTCCACCCACCCTCCCTCCCCATCTGCTGGGACATGGAGTAGTGACTCACTTGACCCTATGTTGAGCAATTTTATTTCTTAAACGTATTAGTAATTTCATTAACTTTGATGCTTGGGGATTTATTTTTTTTTTTTAAACCCAATCTAAAGCCAAGAAGGGCTTATGGAGAAGATAATTACTCTCTACTCATACAGGAAGACAAATAGGCCAAAGGGGACTGTTCTGATCCTCTTGTCTGATCTCTTGCCATCTTCCAACAAGGTCTGAGCAGTCTGCCATAAATAAAGGCTAATCTTAAACTCCTAAGAACATCTGACCTAACAAGACAGAACCTTTGCAAAGGGTCACCTCCTTTCTGGTGTGGACATCTCAGCAACGGGAGTCAACACCAGACAAGTAGTGTCTACTTTTTTTTCCTAGTATTGGTAGGCTTGAAAGGCCAATATTTTGTATGCATTAAGTTCAGCTTCATATATTTCATCCTTTTTTTTTTTTCAAATGAATCCTAGCTACCACTGAATAGCTACAAGAAGGCAGGAACAGCAGCGACCAAGGTCAGCTGATGATAGAGCTGTGGCAGTTGCAGTTGAATTTATCTGCTCTCAGCTACAATGAGTTCACTCTGGTAAATACCTTTCTGTCCCAGCCACTCCAGCATTTTTGGCCTTGCAGTAGTTTTCCAGACTAAGTCAGTGCATGATGACTACTTTCTATATTGCTTCCCCCCTTCATCCCTCTACTTTTGGCACCATTCCTTGCCTCTAATCTCAAAGCTGCCTCTTGCTTTCAGTGTTGTCTCCTCAACCTCTCTTCATGTCCCAGGCTGGGAATTTTTATTTTTTTCTGGCCATGCAATTCCCCTCTCCATTCAACTCTTGTTTGCCAACTGCCACCAAGGGAGCTCTGAAGCGACCAGAGATATCCCCTGCTTTCATTTCCCCATGTCAATCTCAGAAGTATATTACAACAAATATAAGCTGAAATGAACTTTACTTTTGCTTCCAAGGTTACAGCATGTAACCTTGCAGATAATTCTGCAGACAAAAAGTCACACTTTAAGACACAAAACAAGCTAGAATTGCAGGCCAAAGGGCTAAACCTTGGCACTTTAAAAACAATGGCAAAAGGGTCTTACAATCAGAAGATTTTCATGTTCAGGACGTGGACGGCTCAGTATTCCTGGTAATAAAGCTATACCAATAAAGTAGCTGTTACCTTTTTTCCTTTTGACTAAAACATATGCAGATTACTTCACGTTGCAAACTGAAATAAATACAGAAAACCTGCACTCTGCTTCAGTGAGTTATTTGATAAGTCATATCAGATGGCCAACCTCACACTCAGAGATTGCTCCAGCCCTGACCCTTGCGTGCTTGCACTAGAAACTGCAGATAATTCAATGGTTCTTTGTGCTGGCTCAGCTCAAGGCTTCTCTTGAGCAAAGAGCTCAGCGCTATGAAATTTGCATCCCAATAAAATAGCCCTATGATATAAATAATGCCCATTTGCTTTTGGCCTGAGCCAACATGTTCATTAATCTCAGCACCTCAGGATGGACTCGCTCTGGCTCATCACAGAGGAAAGGTCACTGCTTTGTCAGCTTTGCTCCTCAGCCTCCTCTCATTAAATTTCCATCTAGATGCTGCATACTTTACTTGTTAAAGAGTAAGGATTTTTAGGATCAGCTTAATATTTGCCAGACCAGACAGCCTGAGAGGCTCAAGAAATGGGACCGATATGCATCCCCAGAGCATAACGCTACCAAGCAGTTTGATTCAGTTGGGAATTCAGTGGGAGCTGATACAATAAGAATTTATTTAGGTCTGGTAAGTACTGGCTATTATTTCAGGGCTGAGTGAAGGAAGGGTTGACATGGTACTTGGATGTCTGACCTGGCTAGAGCAAACCTGCCTCATTAGGTACCATCCTGGAGACTCCAAATCTGCTTCCCCATAACCCCTGAGCTAGAAATTAGCCACAAACAGCAAGATATAAAGGAGAAGAAAAGTCTGAAAAGACACCAGAAATAAAATGCTGGGAAAGATACACTCTCGTTATCAGCCAAAGCACATGCATGAGATATGCCAGCATTTGATTTCTGGAAAGCAGCTGGCCAAGGAGGGATATCGGCAGGCTGGCAGCCTTGTTGCTTCTGGATTGTTCCCTGATTTTCAACCAGATGCTAGCTCATCTCCCCTACCCAGCAGAGAAAGGCCATTTATGGACTCGGCTGTTACATACTTCTGAGAGCTGGAGACAGCACTGCCAGCTTTGTGCCATCCCAAGTCTGCCCAAAACAATGGCACGATGTGCCATTTGTGGGAGCACTAGGCTTTAGAATCAGTGAAGCACTGCAAAGCCCATGAGTTCCCTGCAAGCCTGAGATGCAAGAGCAGCTCTGAGGTAATATGGCCTACCTGCCAATGTTTCTATCTATACAGCAAGCACTAGGGATCCCAAGGCAATGAAGATGTGCCAGTGATATTTTTTTTAGCTTTCTACCTCGTAAGAAATGAGTCAACAAGACATGCTCCAGAAATAGTTATTCAAACCTAAAGAAAAAATGATACCATCCAAAATAAAACATTACATACATTTTTCTTCCTTCTGAGAGGAAAAGCTTGAGAGAAGATATCACATGCGAGAGGCACGAGTCACATTGCCAGCAGAGATGGACAGTTGATACCTCAGATGATTACATTTCTCTCATCACCACATATGTTCAGCAGAGATGAAAAATTCATTTCATGATGAAAATCCTTTGTCAAGCTCTCTCCCTTGCAGAGCAAGTGCTATAACCCAATCTGCTTAGCACAGTGCACGCCTTAAAGTGACCACGGGAGATAGCCCTTGATGCGAGTTATAGTCTGCGAGCAGAACAGCACACAAACCGTGTTGTTCCAATTACCTTCTCCTTGCCCCGCTTAAGATTCATTTTTTTATTTTTGATCAAATGGATTAACCTGAGCCTTTGGAAATGCAACTTCCCCACCACGTACATCCCATTACACTGTCACCAGTGGCACAGGCAATACCAGGAAAGCCACGATTCAACAACTGAAGAATGATTCAGACTGGCTTCAGCAGTTATCACTGTTAGACCCGCTTGTTCACACCAAAGCTTCATGGCCTCTTCTTTCTGCTCTACACTGCTCTGTATCTGCTGCAAATGCTCTCAGTTCGGGGTAATTTGGCATTTGTAAAACACTAACTTCCTGAATTTGCTGCTGCTGGCAGGTAAAAACACACTTTGCTTTGCAGCTGTTCACTCTACATCTGCTAAAGTGCTCAGAAGCTACAGGGATAGGAGAAGCATGAAAAACTGCATTTCATCCTTCCCATTATTACTGCAGTGGGCCAAAACCACAGCAGGTGCAAATAAGTCTGAGATCCTCCACCTTGTTACACCACCTGCTTTGCACTTGAGTCACTCAGTTCTGCCAAAATCCTAATGAACATGTTAGTTTAAGCTGCCCATGCAAATTCTCCACAGCTAAACAGCCAAATTGAGATTTTTACAATGCAGGAATGCTTGCTGCCCTGTCTACACCTTTCTCCTCTGGTCCACCTCCACCCTCCTGGCATGCTTTCGCTGCTGTCCCAGTGTGATGGTAGAGCTGGTTTATCAAGACTCCTGTTACACAGAAGGTGCTCAGGGCTAGAGCTGGCACTGCATGTTTATTTTATGGCACCATGGGTAAGAACAATGTGCTGAGAGTGAGGAGAGAAGAAAGCAAGCACTTACCCAGCCACTTACTGCACGCCACAGCCTTTCCTCGCTCCAGCACATCACACTTCTCTGAGGCAGCCATCTCCTCAAGGTGACATCGAAGTAGAAAGTCATGCAGTCTGGCAAAGAAACGGACAAGCAGCTCCTTATCTCCGAGTCTGAGGATCCTTTGGGAAACTCTGCCAGGGCCATGCCACCAGAGCTTTGCAGGGAGGGCTGGGAAGCCCAAGCTCTCCCACGGCATTAGCTAGGACAGGCCATCACCTTGAACTTCACCACTCTCACAGAGACAGGGATGGATCCTTAGCTCTAGGGCTGCATTCAGAAGCCATGAAACATTTTGAGGGGTAGCTGGAGGTGAGGGGGAAAGGAACAGCTAAGAGCTTCTCTGTAGTTTTCTCAGAAGTAAGCACTACGAGGGAGAGGCCACCCCATCCCCACACTATCCAGCTATGCTGCTGGGGAAGCATTGATCCCCCTCTTTATATCCCTTCTCCCCACATTCATCAGCAGCACCACCTGAAGGCAGGTGAGGACTGTGCTTTACCCAGCAGCAGCTCAAACCCAGCTGATTACATTTACACAGGAGACATGTCCAGATCTCAGCAGAGAAAGAATTTTAGCAGGAGAAACAACAATTACAAAATGACAATTTTATGTTTAAACAAAGGCTGATGGTGCCAGGAGGAAGGTGACTCAGATGCATCTACACTTTCCTCCTCAGAGCTCCTGCCTGCGTCATCCTGCGTCAGCCATCAAACCAGCTCTGCTTTACTACTGCAGAAACCTGTTTTTCACGTCCTTATTTCCTGCCTGATGGCTTCTTGCGTAGGTGGCAGCAGCAAGTCTATGGCACAACGTTGTAGGACCTGTCTGGTGAGAGATGAGTTCACTTGTGCTTGAACTGGAATTTATTACACTAAGGAGATGGGCAGTGTATCCCTCTGGTTTAGCCTGAATGGCTTCTTTTCAGCTCACATTCCAAAATGATTGAAGAAAACAGCCCTAAGGCATTTCTAAAGAAAAAAGATGTCAGCAAATTAACAATGGCTTTAAGTTCATACCTTATATTTCCAAAGGGTGAAACCTCTATGTCAAACCCTTAGGCTAGCTTGGGCTCATCACTTGTGCTTCCCGTGTTTCTCATTGCCCCTCAGAAACATCCAATGAAAGTATATTCGACCGACCAAACACAAATTTGTCTCGATCCTAGTTCCTACATCATCCTTCAGGTCTATTTTCTCAAAATGAAATTGAAGTAGAAAGTGCTTTAGGAAATGCTTTGCAGCCCCTCCTTCCCCAAAGGCCCAATCTGCTTTAATTAGGAACGTGCTCAAAGCACAAGGTTTGGATGCAGCTAGTGAGACTCACATTTCAGAAGGGCCATAACCGGTCTGATACAGACATTCCACTTTCAATCAGGCTGCTGGGACTTAGAAAGATATCTGTCGATATACAATTCTAGCAGTGGAAAAGAAAATGTTGTTAGACATGTCTGCTCTCAAAATCAGCTTTGCCTGGATCCATCTGGCCTGCAACGTCGGCTTCTGCCTTTCTCTTTACTGTGCTTTGCTCAAGATCAACCCAAATCCAGTATATTTTAATTCCCAAAAGACAAAGTGCAGCTGATTGACATCAAATGCAGTCTTCCCTATAAGAAAGATGGGGACAATCTGTTTAGTAAGGCCTGTTGTGACAGGACAAGGGATAATGGTTTTAAATTAAAAGAGTGAAGGTTTAGATTAGATATATTTTTCCAATGAAGGTGCTGAAACACTGGCACAGGTTGCTCAGAAAGGTGGTAGAAGCCCCACCCCTGGAAACATTCCAGGTCCGGTTAGACGGAGCTCTGGGCAACCTGATCTAGTTGAAGATGTCCC
>JAVSBS010003750.1:0-89651 GCA_033124195.1 Coracias cyanogaster | reverse complement strand
GAAAGGTGGTAGAAGCCCCACCCCTGGAAACATTCCAGGTCAGGTTAGACGGAGCTCTGGGCAACCTGATCTAGTTGAAGATGTCCCTGCTCACTGCTGGGAGGTTGGAGCAGATGAGCTTTAAATGCCTCTTCCAGTTAAAGCATCTGCCAATGCCCCTGCTTCCAGGTAAAAGATGGCAGCTTCCTCACTGGATTTTCATGTCCCCTCTGTGATGATGTGCAGATGATGACATGCAAGGTGTGGCTTCATTTTCGAAGTCAATCCCAAGGCAAGGCTGTGGTGGGGACACAGTGAAGCTCTCTCCTCCTTGAACTAATACCTAGGCTGGCAGTGATAAGATGGTGACCTCGGCAAGCTGATGCTCTGTTTGCCGTCATGTCATCTGCGGCTCAGAGCTGGTCTGGGCTGCACCATGGGAAAAGCTAACACAGCATTGCTCTGCTGGTAGGCCTAATGACACAATACTTAATACACAGCAGGAAGCTTCGGCTAAGAAGTCAGCACTACCAAGGCCTGAGGGAAGAGGTTCATGCTGACAGATACCCAGGCTTAAGCCTCACTCTCTAATAGGATTAGCAGACAGGCATTTGTTTCCCTGGCCCAATTAGAAACCCCAATTATGGGGTTTATTGGCAGCCTTCAGAGAGCCTCAGTCAAAACCAAAGAGCCTCCACCCTCCCAGTCACACTTCATACCACCTCCCATTATGGTTAAATGCAAAACACTAAGAATAAAAATCATAGCTTGCCTCTCACCAGTCAGTCTGTCCTGCAGGAGACAAGGACTGAGACTGAGAGGAGGAACCCTCTACCCTCAGAAGTTTGGGAGAAGGTTTGTACACCTGCAAAAAAACTCCTTTTCTAACTCTAAAATTGGAACTATTGAAATCACACTAAACCTTTATTTCTGTTTGTCTTTTCCTCAGTTTGGCTCATTTCTAACATTAATGGGTTCTTAAATGTGGTATGGTTGGAAAGGTAGATGGATATGTCCCACCAGTAGGCCAGGCCATCCTCAGGAGTTGCTGGTGGGCCCTTCTCAGGCAAGTGCAAGGGCACCAGCCACCTGTGGATGCTACGCTGGGCCCATGGGGTCTTCTGGTTTTTGGGGTTTAGGTTGGATTTTTTTTTTTTTCCCCAGGCCTCTCCCAACTTTTCCACATTTCCAAAAAGTTTCTTTGCCAAGTCTTGCTCATACCTCCTTCCAGGAGGCACTGGCTTCTGCCTCTCCTCTCTTTGTAACTAAACTACACAAAACTCGTATGAACATAATTACTGCCGAGTGCTCAATGCTTCCAGCAAGCGTGGTTAACACTGGCCAAAGGGTGCAGAAGTTTTTAAGGAGGATCAGACAGGCAGAAAGGTAGGGCAACCTTATATAAAAAGCCAATTGTGTTTTTTTTTCAGGAACTGCCTATTTTTCTAACGTATGTATTAAACACTACCATGGTGATGAGAACAAAGTCCATCCTGCCCTGCCCTGAATGCTGGGGCTCGGGGAAAGAGACAATGAAGGTGGGTTTTTTTTAACTTCAAAGATTATGGGTAGACAAAAATGGGTTTTCTAAACCGTGTTGATTCCTGCTATAGGTAGACAGGTGTATAACAAAATAAGTGAGAGATTAGCCCAGCACATTGCAAGCAGCAACATGGGTATTTTCCTTGCTAATTGCATCATTACCTAATCCACCCTCAGAGTTAAAGTACTTGTGACAAAATTACTACTCTGATAATCAGTGATGTGATCTTTTCCGAGCTCTGCAAAACAGGTCTCTTGCCCTCTTTTTTGCCTCTGCTTTCCCATCTACAGAGGTGATAATTTTCTTTTTTTTCTATGAAGAAAAGGATGCTAACCTCAGGAAAACAGCACTCTTTTTTTTTTCATGGAAGGTAGTGCATCGGAACAAAATATCTGTGGGTATTAAATAAGGACAACATCAAGACATACATGCCATTTTTTTTCTTCTTCTTCATCCAGAGGACAATGAATCGACATCTCCTTTTTTTAAAGTTTATAAATAATGTTTGGAAGCGCATGGAGTGTGAGGGGAGTCATCACTCTAATATGGCTCTTCAGTGCCAAGCTAACGTGCTGGTAAATTAAAACCCCTTTTATCGGTACATGGGAGGGATCTGCCAGTGAGTTATCTCCCATCCACTTTGTAGGACAGATAGAAAAGGGCAGCCTGCCAAGGAGGATGGCTCTTGCTCTTTAAAATTGTAAGTGACCTGTCACCAATGTTTCTTTTTTCCCATTTGCTCTAAATTTTGCAATAGCTTTCTGACCTCATTAGAAGACTCCAAAGCCTGCCTCGGGACTGATGTTGGTAAAAAATTGAACCAGACCCAAGGAATATTAAATCAAAGCAATAGCAATCGCAGAAAAGCCCATCATGCAGTTAAAAATGAAGATAACTTGGTTGCTGGCATTTGGGTAACACAGGTGAGCCATCCAGCAAGATCAGCCATCCCTTCCTCCTAAGGAGCTGAGGGAAGGAGCAGCAAGGAGCCCACATGGTGAGGGAGTGGGGCAGCAAGAGCTGGAGAGCCAACAAAGTGTGGCAGTCAGTACCAAAGGGGTGCAGCTAAGGCGCTTGTTATTTTTTCAGCATCTTATCTGCCCACTATGCCCATGAAATGGTCCAGCAACAGGCAAGCTGGGATCAACCCTGGTTGCTCTGGGCTGGTGCCATAGTAGTAGCTCTCTCCATTGCCCCAGGACGAGCTCCCATGCCAGGCTCTTCTCCTGCAGCCAGGAGTAAAGCCTTTTCCTTTCCAAAAATTCAGAAAGAAACAAGGCAATGAGATTTTTCCTGTGGTTTATCATTGAAACTTGGCCATGGCCAACCTGCCCTTATGCTGCATATGGATAGAGGGGTTTGCAGCATACAGACTCCTCATGCCCCATCCTTATCTCCAAGAACACATCTGTGCTGAACATGCCGAGGGCCTGAGCACTGTCTGGGGATCATCCAATGCTGGTTTTGTGCTAAGCCCATTTCCTGGCATGAATTTGGCTTGTGCCAACTCACTCTTGGACTGTGGTCAGACAAGGGTAAGGCCACCCTGCTTGAGGGGTGAAGAGGTCTCAGCTGCAGGGACACAGGCTGGGTCATGCTGCTTGCTCTCAGGGCTAGCCAGCAGCACTGGCCTCCTGTATCTACTGGGGTAGCTGTACTCTCAGGTCAAGGCAAAGGCAGTTTAAAATGTCAAACAGACTAATTAATGCAGGTTTGCAGCAGCACTGAGTGCTCATTACTCCAGAGGTAACTGGTGAGAACTTCAGTTGCTCAGTGCCTCTAGAAACTGGGGATCTAAACACTTACATGGCTGCTGTCAACACCGAAGGCATCTCCCAGGTGCATCCTGAACCCACAAAGCTGGTTAAAGGGCTGCTTACCTGCTGTGATCACTTCTTTCAATGAAGCAATGGCAGTGAGTGGGATGGGCTCAGCACTGAGAAGTGCTTGACAATGTCAGGAACTGGCTCTTAGACCATCTCCTCAGAGTACAATAGAGCCACTGCAGCACCACAGCAGAGAAAAATCCACAGCCATGCAGTGGTCAGCTGGAAAAGCAGGGACAATTTGTCACAAAAAACCTTTGCTGTGTCTCTCAGGTGTGCCTGAGTGGATAGAGAGCAGCAAGGGAGTATACACAGAACGAGTCATTAAGAGACTGTGAAAAAAGCACCCGTTCCTGCTCCACAGCTCTCACCAGCTGAGCCCTCTGAAGTATAGACTCTCATCTCTGGGATTTTTTTCAGCCTAATGTTTTATTTCTCCTCTACCATCAGTAGCAATAAGCACAGATGAACTAGCAGAGTCTGTACAGGCCCCTGTTAACCAACCGGTCCCCATGGGAAGTCTCCAGTTCCAACACCCCCTTTCAGGGTTCTTACACAGACAGCCTTGGTACTGCAAGCCCATAAACACCTATTTCTTGAGAAACACCTCCCAGCTTCCCTTCTTAGTGCCCAACCTCTTACTTGTTGTAGTTCATGCAGAAAATTATTTGCCTCGGGTCTCTTTAGGCCACTTGAAGAGTCCTGGGTCCTTCACTCACCAAGTGCCATGGCTGGGATGGGTGTCTGCCTTGGAGGGGCTGACACCACTGCAGCATGAACTGTATTTGGCAGCCTGTGCTGTGCTGCTCCCAAAGCTCTGACACGTTTCTACCCACCACTGCTCAAAAGTTAAAAGCTTGTCATAACATGTCAGGTGGCAATGCTGAAACACAGGTCTGATGAGACAACTTTCAGTCCACTGCAGCCAGCCAGCTCTGGATGCTGAAGAGATGGAGAATCGGTGTCTGCGCTATGAGAAAAGGTTTCATCTGCTATGGCAGAATCTCTCCCCCTCCCCTTGGTAGAGGAGTGCACCAGAGAAAGGAAGCCGGTTGGAAATGTGGAGAAATAGACATTTCAAAACCTGTAACCGTTCCTTTTGTTAAAAACTTAAAGTATTTCTGCAAGCTTCAGAGCTGAGTGAACAGCAGGACAGGATTTCCATCAGTATTCCTTCAAAAAAAAAAAAAAGAGAAAGAAAAATAAAAGAAACGCTGAACTCCTCAGTACAGGAAAAAAAACCAATTTGCCTAGTGCTAGGCCAGAACATGAGGCAATGGCATTTCCCACTCCCAGAGTAATGTGGCCCAAACCCAAATCCCTCAATACTCAGGAAAGTTTGAAGCTGCATACAAATTATTATCGCACACTGGTGACAAAGACCAACACTCCTTTTGAATTCTAGCCCCTGGGGTCTCTCATAGGATGACCAAGTGCAAAGAAGAGGGCAAGGGAGCTGGCTACAGATGATACAACAAACTGTAATGGAAGTCTTAAGAAGAGAATCAAGGTTGATGCACCTTTATTTATCTCACTTTTGCTGGTACTTTCCCCTTCACAGCTTTTCCAGGGTAGTGCTCATGTCCTGAGGGAGATGTTGGTACGCATCAAGACTGAGGTGAATGAGGACCTGTCCAAGGCTCTCTTCTGTATGATGGTTTGCCTGTGATCGTGGGTGACATGGTGCTTTCAGTTGTTCTGTGAAGGAATTTTTAAAAAAAGGTAAATAGAGAAAATGCTATAGTATTAAACGCATTGTACATCAAGAATTGCTTCAGTAGCACAACCCAAATATGTACCCTCAATAGATTATCCCAGTTTCATATCCGATAGGCAACTTGTCTACATACCAGCACTAGCAAGGAAAAATTCTGTCAAAAATGCTTTTTTCTATCTTTATCCTCTGAGTGTCCAACTCCTTTTCCTAAATCTCTGCAGTCTGGAGCTCAAATTACCATTTCTGACCAGTGCAGAAACAAATGATGAAATATTCATGAGTTGTTCATACTTTTTATCTTACAGAAGCATCAGCCAGCACTCAATTTGCATGATCTAACCAAAGGAGACATTTCAAGAGAAAAGCACTTTATATAGCGATATTCAAAAACTTCTATATATTGAGGTAAAACCAGCAAGTTTCTGCCCTTACTTGTGCAGAGTCACACGTTGTTTGAAGAGCATCCCACTAAATTTTCTGAGGATGTGTAAATGTGTCATGTGGACCACAGGAAATCAAGCAGGGTTAAAACACCGAACAAAACCGTGTTGAAGTTAACAATGCTAAGGTTCATAAACCTTGCAATAGAAGCTTGCAGAAACCTTTCAAAGCTCATCCAATAAAGCCCTGTGGCACTTTGTTCTTCCCTCCCCAAATCTCCATCTGTCTGAGCCAGCATCAGCAGGAAATTTTGCATGGAAGCTCGCCAGATAAAATAGCTACTTCATCTGGCTTTCAACTGCCATTAGTTTTATAGAGTTCTTCAAGGAATATGTTAAAAATCTCTATTATTTTTAAACTGTGTCCTAAGTTAGAGATGGGCCGTCTCTGTACTTGGTAGCTGTCTTATAAAAAATATAATTCATGTGTGCTTTAATATTATAGTTGCAAATATTTTCCATCTGCATTCTACCCTGTTCACCTTGTCTTATAATAAAAGCTGAAAATGCTTCTGCTTTCTGGAAATGCTCAAAAAGTTCTGTAATTTAATTAAATCCTTATTATTCCCCTCCAAATTGCACCAAACCTTCCAGATACAGCTGTCTCACAAAACTAAGTGGACTTGACCCTCAACCTTTGGCATGAGTTAGACTTTTATATCCATGTTCACCTGCTGACCAAAGAAGAGTTCATCACCATGAGCTGGGGTGACAACTGACCTCAGCTCCTGGTACCTTATTTTACAAATAGCCTCTCTGAAATCTCTTCCTTCCCACAGCATAGCACAGGTGACGTAATGTGCCCTTAATGCCCCAAAAGAAGTTCACTTAAATTTGGCACCTTGTAGATTTATTTTCATAAGGATAGAGAAATCTGGTGATATTACTGCATTTTTTGAAAGCTCTTCTTTTCCTGCCTCAGGTAGAAACAATCACATCCAGTCTCTCTGTGAGCAGCGTGCTCAGAACACAGCATCTCTCTGCTTCTGCCAGGAGCTCACCCATGGCTCTTCCACCTTGGCCTCCACCATCTGTTGTGTGCAACCAGTACCCCAGCTCCCAGAATGTAAATCTCTTTAGGTGTTCACAAACACCTTCTACTGAAGTTATAATCCATTTACCAGGCATACTGGGGATCAGAATCCATTTGGCATGTCAATAACAGCCTTCAGAGTAACCAGACCTCCTCAAAGAAGGTTGATGGTTTTTTATTAAGTTTTAAAAGAGATTTTGGCAGGTTCCTCTAGAGTGTCTTGGTAGTTCAGATGAAGTAACAAGGACTGTGCTCTATTGCTGGAGTAGGTCCTGTTCAGAAGTCTTTCAAAAGCGAAAGGAACTTAATGCTCACACAGTGAAATATCTCCTAACCCTATTTGTTACTGCCTGCTCCTCTTGTCACATATGGAGATGGGTTACATAGGTCCTTTTCTAAACAGCTTTTGTGAGGAGCCCTACATAGCTAGAGGAGCCCTAAAGGGAATTTTGGCTATAGCCTTGCAGCAGCTGCTCCCTGAGGCAGAAGCTTATTGAATAGCTCAGCCCCCCATGAGCTGTGAGATGCCAAGCGCTTGTGTGGGGTGTTTCTGGGGACCCTCTTGGAGGGACCATTGGCCAGGTTACTCTAACACACTGTCTCCTTTCTGCAACCTTATTCACAGCCTGTCCAGGGAACGCTGTGTCAGGGTCACGCTAACAACAGAGCAGAGGTACTGGCCCCTCAAGGCCAGGATGGTGCTGCCCTTGTAGGGCTGCATACAAAGAACTGCGATTTCACTGCTTTCCGAAACTCACTTATGCATTTTACTGTGGCAAGGACACACAGAATTGTGGGAAATTTCCAGAGAAACATAGGAAAATAAGATTTGTAATTTCTGGGGTTTACCAGACTTGACAGCATCTCCTTAAATTTGTAGAGCGATCATTTTCAGAACAATGAATTTTAATTGGTGTTCTTTATTAATACAGCAGAGATTTTTCTTTCTATATTTTTAATAGTTGGGATGTGTCATTTTTGATCTACATTTTAATAATAAGTAGAATATCACTTCAAATGCAAAGTGCCAAGGAGGGTATTTATGTGCTGCTGTTCTGCCTCAGGCGTTAATGAAGTATGATACTATGCAGCAGGCACAGTTGTGTTCTGTGTAATGATACAAATTGAATGTAAGTAATATAATTATTTGTGGTGTAACACAACTGCCGCACAAATACTATTCTTGACAGTAAATACCGTTGTTATGATAGGAAGGTACTGCTAATGCCACTAAGCATTACAATCAATTTTTGATAACATCACGTGAACCAAGCTAATAAATTGGGAATTTATGCCTCCTGCACAGTTCTGCCTACATGAGCTGGGACTTGTTTGCTAATAGAGTAACAAATAATCCTGCTGGAAAAACAGTCCAGAAAGCTGGAAGTTAACAAACCAAAAAAAGTCCAAACGTAGCACCTGCTGTGAAGGAAAATGATTTTTGCAGTGTTGCTTAATACGTAAGAACGATACACAAAGTATGTAAAAAAATTAAAATAATCTTTTGCAGATGGCTGCAAAGCAGAACCTCTGCCCCAGCCTCAGCAGTGGTAAGAAACCCCCAGAAAAATGATGTGCAAAATGCAGCACTTCTATTAGCATGAGCGAGGGGTGCCCCACACACCTCTGATCAGACCAGAACATCCCAGGGGAGGAAGAGGAGGACAGGCTGCCACTGCTTTGGTGGAACATGGACTTCCAACCTCCAAACCACGAGATGGTTCAGCAGATCTGGAAAAGACTGTGAAACACGAGTCACTGGACTGGAAAAACAGAAGAAAAATTATTCAGAGAGGTTGCACAATCTCCCAAATAAACTGCTGGAGCTCCCTGCAAAGGGAGCGTTAGTAGCTCTCCAGTGAGAGACTTAGAGGAGAGATGAGGGCTAACATAAACCTCGCCATTTGCTAAAGGAGAAATTGGAGAAATCACTCAAACGAGGCGGGGATTAAACTGGGACTGAGCTCTACTGAGAGAGCTCAAGGAAATTTAGATTACAGTGATGGAGAGGAGGAGAAGATTAAAACTCAGGGCTGAGTGAGTAATGCACAACAAATGTATTCAAATGAATCTCTTCCATCGAAGCACTTCCAGGGCTCCCATCACCTCGCAATCTTTAATGCACTTACTCTGCTGGAAGGAAGGCAGTGCTGCTATTTCCATCCTTCACTCAAGGAATAGAAACACAGGGAGATTAAGTATCTTCTGCAAGGTGACCCAAAATATCTGTTCCAGAAGAAGAGAATTTCAGGTCTCAGGATAGCCAGGGGATCATCGCTCCCACCTGCCTGTGAACAGCAGGTACGTTTTGGGGGCGGCATTTGCTCCTCATATTTTAACTCCAGCTTCTAGTTGTGAACTGGAGATCCCTGGCCTGGGATGCAACACTAAATAGCCTGTAGCCAGCACCAGTATATTCCCCAAGCTCCTCTTCTCTGCTTGTCCATAGATTTCTGCTGAAGACACCAGCAATTTCTCTTGGGGCATCAAGAGGCAGAGAGTGAGGGTGACACATTTGGGCTGGCATGTTTGTGATTCCTTTAATGACTGCAGCAGGACATGCAAATGGTAGAGCTGCCTGCAGTAATGACAGTGCTGAGACTGTGCTGTAGGAGGGAAAGAGATACTGGGGGACTTGCCTGACAATTTGATTTGCAATTAAGTTGACTCCATTTAAATCCCACGCAGAGGCATAGATCTTGTCACTGCAGAGCTAGATCCTCACCCATCAGGTCTGTGGTTAAAATAAGATTCTGGGGAGCCTCTTCCCTGTGCTTTCTGAGCTTGAGTTGGCAAAAACTTGTGAACTAGCTCCTGTGGCTACTTAATTTTAGTATAAGTGAATTTTCCTAGAGCTACTAGATCCTTACCAGGCACTCCACTACTACTCAAGAGTTTGTCACAGAAAAATATGTCACTGATGGCAGACAAGAGACAAAATTCATTTTCGACTCACAGGTGTAGCACTCAGTTTGTCCCCAGTGTTCACACCGATGTCCCAGCAGGGACCATTAGCCAGCATAGTGTAAAACAACAAATGAAGTGTCCAGGCAGCACAGGCTGAAGCCAGCCAGGGGAATGGCCCAACCATTTGATTACAAGCCTCCTCCTCCTTCGTCTTGTGGCTACTCTTGTTTGTGGTTGCCCACTGGTCCGGGTCCAAACAGGAGAATGGGTCACTGCCGTAGCTGGTGAAGGTGCTTTCCTGGGAGAAGAGGGCATGGCACTGGCGGCTTCTGAGCAGAAGACAGCTTGAGCCCAGGTCCCAGTGAGCAAGTGATTCCTGGATCTGATCCAGCAAAGGTCAGCTTGGCACATTCAGAAAAATGAACCCTGCTCTCAGAAGATACCTGCAGGGTCTTGCTTTCAAACAGGCAGGAGTAATAAAATGTGCAGTTTAATTTCATTGCCCCAGCTCTTGCAAGAGGTGCATATAATTTTAAAAAATTATTTAATTAAAAAAAAAAAAATCAGAAACAGCTTAGCGCTCAGCATTTTGCAGCCAGCTGTCTGTAGTTTCCCACTCAGCCTGGCAGCTTCTCTCCTTTGCTCTTCAGGCCCTTGAGCCCAGAGCCTGCTCAGCCATCTGCCCCCATCCCTTTGGCCTCACTGAGTGCCATCCAGGTGCGTGTTCTTTTCTATTTAATGAAAAGCGAGTTGGATGCCCTTGAGTGCTTTTGAAAACCTTGCCGTTTCTGTGCCGCGTGTACCTGAATGTAGGGCAGAGGGAGAGCCACTCGTGCAGGAGCTCATGGGACCTCCTCCATGCCCTCCTGCAGACAGCAGGGATTTCTCACCACCCAATGCAGGCTGAGGAGTGTCTTGGAAGGAAAATAAAAAGAAAACCAAAAGATGCTCCTGGAGGGAAAATCTTGGTTGTGCATGCAGATCTGGGAATAGCACTATCCCTAGGGCTGGCAGCAATTTTTACCCTCATCTGTATTTTGCTTGGGCTTTCACATGCCTGTCCAGCTGCCAAAACACATTTTCTCTTGTTGCCTCATTTGCAAAAGGTTTTTCCTTCCTTTCTCTATTCCTCACACCAGCCCATTTGCCTCTAGTTCTGCTCCCAGATGCACTACCTTGCAGTTGCTTTCTCCACGCCGCCAGGGGTTAGCTGCGAGGCACCTTGCTTTCATGGCTGTCATGAATTTCTCTACTCAACATATCTACAGAGCTTCATTGAACGAGTCCTCCCCACTTCTGCTGGGCACCGTAGGGTGGCTGCAGAGCTGAGCTTGGCCAGGAAGAATCAAGCGGGACTGTTTCCATCACTTTTCCTGAGAGCGTGTTTTCATCCAGAGCTGAATCCCTTTGCTGGACTCGCTCTGGACCCAATCCCAAACTCTAATACAGTCCAGAGAAGTGTTTCCATGTATTTCAGCAAGCAATGGATGGCATCGCATCACTTATAAGTGGAGCTGCGTGGTGGCTGATTAATATTTGTCCCCGTCCCTGACTTGAGTTGCATTAGCATCTGCCACCATCCATCCCACCCTCAGCTCCCCAGCAACAAGGCTGCATCCGACTGCAAGACACCACCATCATCCCACCACCCTACATGTGTCTGCGGCCACATATCACAGAATCATAAAACACTTTGGTTTGGAAGGGATCTTTCAAGGTCATCTAGTCCACTCCCCCTGCACTGAGCAGGGACATCTGCAACTAAAGCAGGTTGCTCAGAGCCCCATCCAACCTGACCTGGAATGGTTCCAGGCACAGGGCATCTACCATCTCTCTGGGCAACCTGTGCTGGTGTTTCACCACCCTCAGTGTGAAAAATTTCCTTTTTATATCTTCTCCTTTCCCAGTACATGTCCTTCTTTCTCAAGTGGTTCCTGGCAGCAGGATTTCTGCACAGGCACATGGATTGTTCGAATCCCCCTTCCCGCTGCAATCAGTGCCAGTGGCCAAGTGAACGTGTAAGTAACTAATTTATATGGGCATGATTTACATGCTTAATTAGCTTTGCTTTTAATTGCAGTATTCACAAGGCAGAATATTTTACCACAAAAGTGCTATGCCTAGAGCCTGTTTGATTAACTACAGAAGGGAAAGTGTTCAGTAGAATAAAACGGAACCACCAGAAAGTCAATATATATTAAAGGATTTGAAGGGCTTTTTTTTTTTTTTTCCTCCACTAAACACATTTTACAAACAGCAGGGAAGAAAAAATTCTGAATTCAGCACTAGCTTGAACTTTTCTTTCTTGCTGCTCTGCTGCAAACTGATCTCGGGATCCATTTTTTGGAGGATGAAAAAATTCTGCAGAGCTTGGACTTTTTCTGAGTATAACTTATTTCCCCTATATCAGGCTTTGAAAAAGGGCCAGACTGGAGCCATGTAACCCCTTTGGCAAAGACTCTGTCCACACAGATTCATTTCCCAGGGGCTCATTCTGCTCAAGGAAATGAAGGTAAAATCTGTGCTACTTGCAGCAGGTCCCTCAAAAAAAATTGCATCATAAAAGCTTGCAGGGCATTTTCAGAAGAAACCTGTAGTAAGTGTATGAACGAGCTCCATCTGTTGGCTGCGTTACTGCTTACATGGTGCAGACTGCATCCCACTGCCAACAAAACTGGAGCTCTGTTGCGTGATGTGATGGACAGTCCCAGCTTTTGAGAGTGTTTTCTGGATAAACAGCTGGGCAGAGGTTAGCAGGGATTGCCAAATTATCCAGATTTGCCCAAAGTCATCCAGCATCCTCATCCTTGGTGGCTCTCTACCTGGGGTTGCCATCCTGATGCCCTCTAGACCAGCCTGCCAGCTGCTACAATTAAGGATGCTCCATCAGCCCCTTTTCCTACACAAATAATATGGTTTGGCCTCAGCAGCCTGAGAAAATTAACTCAGCCAAGGTTCTGGGAGCATTCGGGGTGTTTGGCCACTACTGCTGTTTGATCATTTTAAGAACAAAGAGCTACAAATCCGCAGCAATTTACAATCTGACTTTCCAGTTAAGGATTTGATGTGTTTTTATGCCTTTTAAGTGACAATATTTGTCAGGCCGTTTGTTCAGTGCATTGTCTGCATGTGCAGTTACACAGGAATTGGTTTAATTAAGGTTAATTGGTGCATAATTAGAGCTGCTGCCAACACAAAAGAATGGCTGCAGACCAGGGAGAGAGAGTCGATTTCTATCCAACTCCAAAAGACAAATAGCATAAAGTGCAGATTACAACCAAGTAGTAAAAACCTCAACTGCTTCATATTTTAGCTTTGATTTTTTGTGAAACAACATGTCGAACTGCTTGGCAGTGTTCTCCCCTGAGCGCAGAGTCCTGTCCCAGCCCATGAAGTATTTTTAATGGTGGAAGGTGCTTGCACTAGTAAATCTTTGCAGCTGGATACTCTCCTTTGCCAGTGCGGGGGGTACCATGCAGGATGCAATTCAGGGAAGCAAACTGAAGGAAAAGCATGTGTGGGGGAAGATACTTTGAAAAAGAAGTTGTGATTTATTGCACAATAAACTCAGCTGGGGTTGCTGGTCTGGCACAAACACAGTGGGAGCAGTGCTCTAGCCTTGCCTGCGAGGCTCACAGGTGATGCCACCAGGGTTTGAAGGACAGCTAAGAGGTGGTTCTAGTACTGGTGAATTGTTTCTGCAACAGTCCAACAGAACAATCACTGCAGAGCATTTGTTATATTGCCTTTAACCCTCCCTCCCAAGGGCACCTGGTTTTTCAGTACGTGAAAGCAAAGTCACAGCAGTAGTGCCTGCCTGGGAACTCGCCTTCTGCCTCTGTCCTGGCCCCACCTGCAGCTCTCCAAGCCCAGGGCTCCCAGTTATCCCAGTCCAGGGGTGTTGGGAGCAACAACCTCCCTCTCTTCTCCAAAGTGAAGATGCCTGGGGCAGGGGTCCTGGGTCACCCCAGCCATGGACACCCAGCCTTTCCAGATGGCAAACCTCGCTCCAGCAGTGTGTGAGGCCAGATTGAAGGATACATTTCAAAATAATGAAGAAAAATGGTGAAGGAAGAATGAAATATTGTAAGATGAGGAGAATGAATAGACTGCAAACTAGGTGAAAACCACACTAGGCAGTAAATAGGGTCTGACCACTCTGGTCCTATGACTGTGTGTGCTTGTACAAAATGCCCAGAGACAGCAAATTAGGAGGAGGAGGGGGATTCTCCCCCCACTCACAGGGACAGCTACTTTTTCTGAGCTATTATTTTAGCCCTGATAGAACCTTGCACCTGCTGAGGGAAACATGATCCTGCTTCTGATTTATGCAAGGAATTGCAGGGATCTACTGAAAAGGCAATTTCCTCCTCCACTCCCCTTGACCAAAGAGTTTCCACAAGAAGTCTCCAGACGCCTCCAATAAAATACTACAAACCTTCCCATCCCCATTGCATACAAATTCTTCCTTGTTACCATGGTGAAAGGAGAAGCGGCAGCTCTCCCAGCAAGATCAGCATCATAACCCCCCGCCCCTTTGCCCCTGTGCCCATGCTCTTCAGAAGAAAGCAAAATGGTCAGCAAGACAAGATCAGAGAGAAAAAATAAAACCCTGTTCTTGGCACAGTTTCTCCGTATGTCACCCTGTCCACCGCAGAGCCAGGGCAGTGCTGGGGCAAGCAGCATATGCAGCTGTGTCAGGCGCTATTAGAGGCAAGTTATGCTCTTATTATTATTTTAAGAAAAGCCAGGGAAATGGCCATATATATTACAGAAAGCTCCAGAGAGCCTTGCCAGGCTGAGTGGCAATGTGTGCTGGGAAGGCCAGTCCCTCGCAACTCAGCATCCCCACAGCCCTCCCGAAGGAGCTCGCTTTCAAAGTGGCCGTTGTCAGAGCAGACTGATTGTTTGGGCAGAAAAGTTTAGAAACAGCAGAGTAATTTTCCAAGCACAAGCAGCTGAAGTTTCTTGATATGCAGAATTTCTTCTTTTGCCCTCATTGGGAAGTATCCTTCTTTTCCACCCCGGTCACACTAAGGCACAATGGCTGGTCATGCCCCTCTGCCGGTGCAGCCCCTGTGAAGGTCCAGGCACTTCTTTGAAGAAGAAATACACAATTGTGTAATTTTAGACCTGCATGTTGGAGCCTGTTGGCCTAAACCTCTCTCCACTTGGCTTCTGGTGCTGCCACTGAAGGCAGGATGAGGGCATGAATCCAGGCGTTTCAGCACTGAAGGCGACAGAGCTCCGTCAGTGCCTGATAACATACCCACAATATAATATCTTGCTTAAACTGAGTCATGACCACAGAGCGCCTGAAGCTCCATGACGCTTGCAAGGGGATCCATCCTCCCTAATTTAGCTGTCTGGGAATTAGGTGCCTAGTCCAGGATCCTTCTGTGGTCACTGGGAGACACTGGGACCACCTGAGGGCAATTCTTCCTTCCTGACACAAACATCTCAGCCCAGAGGGCTGGCTCCTAAAGCAGCCTCATAACCTGCTCTAAGTGTTGCAGGTCCCACCCCAGCTGTCTGATCTGTCTGACTTCAGTGAGTCATGCCCCTATGGAAAGCTGTACATGAAAGCCTTCCATATTAACCTCCTGATGTACATCAAGTCCAGTGCAAATCTAAAGGCAAAGCCGATTTCAGACCAGTCCAAAGGAGTGGTCAGCACTTAAACTTAAAAAAACCCAATAAATTACGAATTAAAAATGTGCAAAGGGATTGGGGAAGGACTTATACACCTGAGATAGACTCATGTTATCCAGGTGGTTGCAGGTTGCTAAGCTGCAGGGAACGATTAAGGAAAAAATTCCTGGGGCAAAGCAATGAAAACACAGTATCATGGAAATCAAAGGGCTCAGTACATGCACGAACAGCAAAAGCAGCTTCACTCAAGCTATAGGTAACACAGTAAAATGTAAATAAGCAAATACTCCTTCACTATTGTATAAGTGCAGTAACAGCCATTGTTTTCCTGATTTTTACTTTTGCACTGTGATTTTCCAGATTAACCTTTTACTTTTTACCTCCAAGTGGTTCCCTTGACCATGGAGTTGCAAAGTGCTGGCACGGAAATCTCAAGGAAACACCCTGAGAGCGCAACAACCAGGTCTGGGGCACAGGCAATATGGTTTGGCATGAGCCATGGAGAACATCAGGTTGGCAGAGTGAATTTGTCAAACGAAGAACGCAGCCATCCACACTGCTCAACCTGTCCCCAGACTGCCATCCAAACAGTCTGACGACGCAGAGGATTTATGATTTCCACAGTACTGCTGTAAGAAACTACCTTAGCACCTTGGCAAGTGAGGGATGAGCGTATTTATCTGCTGAGGACCAGGGGAAGTCAGGAATGACAAGTTCCCAGAGCCAGGAAAAAGCCTTAAGTAAAAAAGTGAAATTGGCTGTTTCTGAAGAGTTTCCTACATAGGATCCAGGTGACAAACTGGCATAAGTCAGCACAGCTTCACTGATGAACTGGCTAGTGCCAAGTCTGAACCCAAAAAGGAGTGGAAGGGCCCTCCACCTGTAACTTAAGGCAACAAAATGCTTTGAACTTCTTTCAAACACATGTACCTTATCTTGGGGAAGGAAGGGCAGCTCAAGTGTCTCACATGTGATGTAGGATCCTCACAGTAAGGCTGCCAGCCATTTCTCTATTACTATTATTAATTTCAAGATTCAATGGACCACACAGCTGTGTAGATCACCTCCATCCCTGAAGGCCAGCCTCCCTTTGCTATGACCCTTGCGGCTCTTGAATGAGGCCGTGGATTATCATCATCATCACCAACAGCAGCATTTTAGAAGGTATGAGCATGTGCATTCCTGTCAATAAAAGCTTTCTGCCATCATTTTTATCACCTCATTTGCCCAAGGGGCACATCTCCTCCATTGGTTCAAGGAGGCAACAGTTGTTTTGGAGGGGATATCCCCGCTGAGAGATTGTGGAAATGATCCTAGCATTTGAAGGAACGGAAATTTGCTGCTTCTAAATTCATGGGGACCTTCATTCAGGAGTAGGACAGATATCCAGATTAACACTTGCTCCCTTGCTTTACATCTTCTGGATTGTTTCTCTCCTCCCCACAAAGCTGCTGAAGGGAGTAGCACTCAGCAAAATCATGCTGCGTTCAGTGGGCTAGTGGCCACCAAGTGCTTGCTGCCCTCTGTGCACTTGCATTAGATGTAATTTTTCAAGTGACATTTGCATTTCCATTTTCTGGCTGAGTATTGGTATTTTATGTGTTCTGTTGACCAAACTCCATCCCAAGCATGTTTCTTAGCAAAGATTTTTGCTCTCAGACTCAGGTTCACAATTGAACAGTGGTTGACTGTGAAGTCTACTTGTTGATCCAGAGCATCCTCTTCAAATATTGCTGACGTATTGGTTACCCTGTTCATTGATTGTAGTCAATAATACACTAGCAAATTTCTAAATATAAAGCCACAGAAGACTGTACAGCTCTAATTGTCTTCTTGCACAGACTTGCTCCAAGCTCATTCTAATAATATTACAAATATCTTTTCTAGAATACGTCCAAGCATGATTTAAGAATCAGAAACAGCTCATTATACATTTATTATTTGCTTGTTATAGTAGCCTTGCTGAGCCATCAATCCAGTCAGTTATGCATGAGGTGCTGCTCATTAGCTGCTTTTACTCTGTTAACAGGATGAACTTTGTTTTCTCATTAATAAGTGTGTTAAAAATAAAATGTACAATATATGGAAAGGTTATTATGACTTGTATAATGAAACACATGTTAGGCCATAACTCAGACACCAGCTAAAAGTCACTTGCCTATTAAAAGGAAATTTGCTTCGGTCCATTCAGCAAGGCAGCGTCTGTGGAAGAGGGAAAAGAAAAGGGGAGCAGGACAAAGAAACGAGTGGAAGGGGATGTTTAAGATCCAGCTGTATAGATTGGCATTGTCTCTAGGCTATAACCAAGAAATGTGAAGCATATTAAAAAATACTGAAGTAAAAAATGCTGAAGTGAAAAAAAAACAACCAGCAAAAACCCCTCCAACTACCACCCAGCAAGACCTATGTCTCTAAGTGTACAAGTAATTTTTTCTTACATAGAATATTTCAGTATTTGGTTGCACTAGTCCCAGAGTATTTTCCAGGAACTGTAGGACTATCCCAGCTCTGGGCACAGGGCTCTCACAGGCTCACTCTCCCCTCCCAAGCTTTGCCAAGGTGGGTATGAACCGCTGGGCATAAGGCATTTCCACTCACATCCTAATTTCCTTCTTTGCTACCTGCAGGAGATGGTAATCAAGGCGATGCTCTGCGTGCCCAGATGGCTACTCTGAAAGTCTGTTTGGACCAAGCAAGGGCCAAAACTCTGCCAATGGCTCATGCAAAAAGAGGTAGCAAGCACCGTTACCCTTCAGAGAATGGCTTGTTTTCAAGGTGTGGCAGCCTGGTTTCTTTTTAGCATGAAGGAAAAGTAACTGTGATGCAGCAAGTTTCACTGGATTGCACTATAATGTGCACAGAAGGGTTTTTTCTCCCATACCCCCTGATTTTTGTTTGAGGATGCTCTTTGTTGCTTAGTTACTGGATGCTGCCACAGCTGAAAAGCGCTGCTTGCAGTGCTGACGAGAAGGAATTGCTTCTTCATGGGGAGGAGAGAGGAAAGGAATTATCTTGTGGAGACACTGCTGCTACAAAGCAGGCAATAATGAAAATAAAGAAAAAAAGAAAAATAAAAGGTGAAAAGTGCCAGAAGCTGAATATACGTTTCCTGAAGTGGACCCTGTTTGAGCAAGGAGAGCCCCTGTCCCTGGTCACAACAGTCCATTACCATTCATGGTCCTGCACCAGCTTTGTACCTGTAAGCAAATTTGCTTCTGTGCAATTTGCACTTCTTTCCACATTATTGAAGTAATTGAGTTTCAGAATTATTTTTATTGCTAATTACATTAGTTTTATGCACTTCTGGCTTGCTTCAATAAGCATTTAAGAAGAGAGACTTTTAATAGAACATTAAGTAATACGGAGAATTAAACAAACAGCTTAGAGTAATGGAAGAGGTTTTAGCTTCAGTTTGGAGCTGAATTACATTGGGTTTCTGGATGAATTCTTCCTGTTTTGCAAAGGAAAGGAGGTCTGTTATCACGCATACAGTACCATCATCGGCCAGGAACGCTGATCCCGCAGAATCATGTGCAATCCCATCATAGACAGCACTTGGGCTACACCAAGATATGGTACAAAGAGAGGCTGTGGGAAGCAGTGACAGGCAGCCAGAGGCAGGGCTGGTTTTTGTGCTTGCTCCTGTGGCTAGGAAGTGAGGAAGCATTTGAAAATCTCTGCTAAAACAGGAGCTTCAGCCCTAGTCTGCTCCAGCTCTCACCTGAAGACCGGGTTGCTCATTCCTGCATTTCACAGCATAGACAGAATGGGAAACTGAAGAGATGGAACTTCTTCAGGCTCTCATTGTTCCTTGAAACTAAAACCAGAAATACTGTTCCAGTTAACGTTTTGCAATTGCTCTGTAAGTGGCAAACACACACGCTGATATCTCCCTAATAGTAGCTTTGCTTCTGGAACTCACATGATGTTTTAATCTAACCGGTACAAGGATGTGCCAAAATTTATTTGCATAAAACGTACACTGTACAAAACTCACTGTTTTCAAACACCACCAACAGCTTGGGCTTTATTTTCTGTATTTATTTACTTGGCTAGGGTGGCCTAACGAGAAATGTTCAGTGTACTTTTAGTTGTTGATATGCATCTCCCCAGACAGAAAAGCACTATCGCAGTCCCCTGGCTCTCTCTGCACATGCAGTTCTGTCTCCTTAAGCTGGTTCAAAAGAGGCTGAGGTTTATACCCCACAGAAACCTGCCATGGAGATGGCTGCACACCTGCTCCTTTGGATCTGGACCTGCACTCAATACTCTAATTTGGAAGTCCCCAGGTCTGTGGATGTTTTGCTTTCATTTTTCACTCCATCTACCCACTCAACCCTGAGCTTCAAGTCTGCATTTACTGTCCAGTGCCAGAAGCTTTCCTCTAGCTCCTGTGGACATGTATTCACATTTCTTTTAACCCCTACCTAGCCTTATTTCCTCAACAAAGGAGACCAATCTTCCTGAGCATAGGCAGGATGAAACAAGTATAAGGTCTGTCTATATAGACTGAAGTGCAGTTGTTTGGTTTCTGAGCAGTGATGCCCCTTGGTACATGGATGGCCAGATGCATGACAATCTTTTGATCGATTTTGGCACAGGGTGGGATTTACTGCTCGGTAACGCTTCTGCCTCTGTAATCATAAGGCACTTTGTGTACAAGACAGCACCAGAGTCCAACTGATGTCGATGAACTGGCTCCCACTGCCTTTGGTGAGACTAGGACAGTCCTTCAGTGACTCTGAAGGGAAGATGATTGACTGAAATACTATATACCATTGACTGACTGATAACTACGGGGGAGAGTCAATGACAGATTTTATTAATGCTTAATTAAGACAGATAGAAGAGACTTCCCTTGGCTAATTTGCTCCTCTGAACTTGCTCACACTATTTCAAAGTGAGCGAGACTTCGAAAGGCAAAGCTAGTGTGTCAAGCGCTGCAACTAGCTCCATTTGCCTGGAGAAGTTTGCATAATCCTAGCTGGGCCTGGAGACTGGCTCTCCAAGGGATTCTGTCCTTACAAGAAGATAAGGCACTTGGTGCGCTGCCAGAGCACATTTATTATAGAGGATAAAGTTGAGAGCAGCAGCTCTGCCTGGCTGCCTGCCCAAACCATTCCAGAGCAGGTGGGTCAGACTGGAAGACTTCATCTGAATAGCACCAAAACTTGAGCTGCTGTTCATGGCTGCTTTGTCCTCTTGTTCCCAGCAGAGTGTAGGAAAAGCAGTTACTTTCTGAGCCTACACTATGACAGAAACTGAGACAGAGCATCTTTAAATGGCCAGGGGAAGCAAAAAGGTCTCCTGTCACCTCCAAAACTGCACATCCTTCTCACCACTGCCCACACCATTCCCTGTGCAGCTGATACTTTTGTGATGGGACATTACTTGCTGTTGTAGATTGTTTCAGTCACTGTGTCCATTATTGCCTCTATGAATTGAAGAAGTAAAAAAACAAAAGGGAAAAAAAGATTGATAGTCTTGTATCTCGTGGGCTAGCTGACATGCTGACATTCGCTAAGTGACTTTAGGGATTGACCTTCAAAACCTTGAGATTTTCTTCCTTGTGCTTGGGCTGCCTAGAAGCTGCCTGGCACCACTTTTGGCTTAGGGCAGAGCATAGAATCATAGAATCATTTAGGTTGGAAAAGACCTTTAAGATCATCAAGTCCAACCATAAACCTAACACTGCCAAGTACACCACTAAACCATCTTTTAAATACCTCCATCTACGCATCTTATAAATACCTCCAGGGATGGTGACTCAACCACTTCCCTGGGCAGCCTGTTCCAATGCTTGACAACCCTTTCAGTGAAGAAAATTTTTTAAATGTCCAATCTAAACCTCCCCTGGCACCAATGGAAGCCATTTCCCCTCTTCCTATCACTTGTTACCTGGGAAAAGAGACTGACACCCAGCTCACTACAGTCCCCTTTCTGGTAGTTGTAGAGAGCGAGAAGGTCTCCCCTGAGCCTCCTTTTCTCCAGGCTAAACAACCCCAGTTCCCTCAGCTGCTCCTTATAAGACTTACAAGTCCTCATAGACTGGTGGAGACCAAAACTTGGCAGAAACCTGTAGGCAAAGCTGTGATGAGTTTTATATTAGCAACAGTGCAGATTTCTGTATATTGTGTATGCACTCAATTTAAAAGAGAAAAGATAAACCATAGACACTTCAGAGGAAAATCAATCAGTGGCATGGAGCCCATGTATACCCACACCACAAGCAGCATCGGTTACGCCAACAAGCCCACCCCAGAACAAAGGCTGTTGCACGCAGGGAGGCAAGCCCTTCTTCCAGGAACATCAGGCAGTGCAGGATATCAAGTCCTAAGAAAACACTGTGTTCCCCCAAATCAGTTCCACATGTAGAAAATGAAGCAGGGGGAAGATTATTTGCCACAGCTTCTTTCCAAGGATTATACAAGAGAGAAGCAGTAATAAAGATGTCTAAGAGGGAACATTTGTTCCCACACTGCAAAAAACGATGACGAGAACATCCAAACTCAGAAGGTCAGGTGTGGCCACACCATCTGATGAATCAGACACAAAAGCACAGAGGGAGTCACCAGCCACATTAAGGAATGCACTTCACCTTCCTTGAAAGCAATTGTAAGGATTTATTTTTTTTCTCAAAAGGGAAACAAAACTGAAAAATATCGTTGAAATTGCTGCTGAATCTGAAGATACCGCTGTACACACTGACACACAGAGCCACGGGCAGATAGTAATCAGAACAGGGTTGCGTTGATGTGGTTACACTGACCTTTATAATCACCCACGTAACAGCTCGCATTTCCCTGACACATCTGTGCGATGCTTTGCTCACACAGGCAAACTGGACGCTACATGAGAGATTAGGAAGATGTTCCTAATCCCACAGGACTGAATGTGTAACCACATCAACACAAACTCTGCTCTGATAACTACCTGCCCATGACTGTGTGTGTCAGGAGGTTCAACCAAGGTCGAGACACCAGATTAGTTCCAGTAACTGGTGAAGTTGCCTATGTGCTCTTGCTGATGTCGTTGTTTCAAGGGTGACTGACAAGAAGTAGACTGCTGGGGAAAGGTGAGCAACAAAGAAAGTTTTAGTAGTCCACATGGGCCAAAGGGTATTTCGTGGCAATGAAATACCAATCTGGCCAGCCAGGATCTCCAGGATAAATCCTTGATGGGGAGAAACCAACTATCTTATCCTTCATTGGCCCTATTTCAAACCTTGGTCCAACACTCCTGTGCAAAGCAAAGGACCAGTTGCCCTCATGGAAGGCAAGACACACCCTACCCCTGCTCTGCTGCAACCAGCAGAGATCAGCTGAAACAGAGCCCCACCAAACCTACTGTAACTGCTGTGTGAAACACAGAGGAGAAGAAAGGATGGAAGATACCGGCTGGCCTAGGGCAGGATGTACTCCTACTTGTACCTGCTCCTGTGATTCCAAGACAGACCTTGTCTTGGGCATAGTGACCAGCTCATCATTTGACATGCTTCTGATGGAACATTGCCGAGGGACAATCTCAATATTCTTTCACTGAGAATACCCTCTACTTTCAACTTAAAAATGCAGAGCTTTTTGTAAATAGACATTAGATTTCAAAACATCCCTAAAAGCAATCAAGTATTATTAACCCCAGTTCCAAAGCTCTTATTCCTGTCAGTTGAACAGTTTTTCATATGCTTGATTGCATCAGTTATGCTTCGCTAGTGAGTCTCTAAACATCCACTGTAAAACTAGTAGAGAAAATGCATTTGATTCTGTTACCGTCTTTTAAAAGTCTGTGTCATCCATTACTTTGTTATGGGTAAAAAGCTTTCTCTAACACGACTCTCGTGTAAATTGAAGCCAGCAGTTTTATTTTCATTCTGAGTCATCAATATCAGGAGACATTTTTCTGTTAGTTGGCAAATAAAGATTTGACTAAACTAGAGGTAAAATGAAACATTTCTCCTATCTGAACCAAGGTACATTTTACTTGCTCACACGAGGTTGAAACAACTGTGTTGTCATGGAGAGCTGGGAGCTCCCACCACCAAGAGCAGGGCAGAAAGCTCCGGACCCTCTCAAGAGGGTCTTCATGGTATGGCTGAAATTCACAACTCAACAGACATTCATCTGGATGCTGAACTAGGTCTCTTGAATGAAGCTAAATTATGTAAATTGTCTTGAAATTTCCTGAATGAAGCCACTTGAAATAAAAGGTTTAAGATAGCTCCAAACGAGGGCAAGAAGAGTGGGATTGGTGGGCAAAGGAAGACAGGATGGTTTAGCAAAACAGAAGGTTGCTTGAACAAAATGGCACGTTTGACCCCAAAGTATGTGGCTTCATTGTAGCCTTATAAAAAAAATTAAATCTAGGCTCATCTCAGGCTTCAACATGAAAAGTTCTGCCTTAAAAATGTCCAAAAGGGCTTTTTCAATTTTTCAAACAGGCTTTTTTTCTCCTCCCTTTAAAATGGCTTAAAGACTTTGATGTGAATTCCTGACTGCTATCAGTCCACAAGGATTTTTGTGTAAAAAAGTAAAAGCAATCATTCCAGCTTGATCTTTTTCCCCTGCCCTGCTCCAAAATGCCCTAATCACGCCACTAGCATCCTGCAGCAGAAGTTTTCCCACTACAGCCTAACAGCAGGAATTGTATCATATCCATTTCCCACACTCACTGTCTGCTTTACACATCCGGGCAGGGTCTGTACAGTACCGAACAGCAGGACACCTTATTCTTCTTTTCCCTTAGGCATTATAATACTTAGCACGATTAACATTTCTAGCGTGATTAGTGTGCTAAAAAAAAAGAGGGCAGTTGTTATTGTAGCATTCACAAGGGTACAAATAAATCCATCTATTGAGCAGATCCAAACACAGCCGCTGGAAAACAAACCCTTTTCAGAGAGTCTTCTTTCTTTTTCTCTACCTGTTTACTCAAATATAACAGAACATTCATACTGATCCTTTTGCTTCCCTGCTACACTTTCAGCTATTTTTCTGCTACAATTGCCTAATTAACAGCTTCTAGTTACACGTAAAAAACCCCACAACGTTGCTATTAATTATGGGCATTGTAGTGCCAAGATAAAATAAGAATTCTGAAAAAATAAAAAAAGTTAAAGACCAGCCCTACTTGCTTCAGTCACCTCAATGCTGTGCAAGTATGGTGGTTTATATCCAAGAGCACCAGATTTTGTCAACGCTCTTGAAAGGAATCAGAGAGAAAATATTCTGCGAGCTTCAAGTTCACATAATGGCATTCACCGTTAGAGTCTGAAGTAATGTTCAGAAATAAAAGGAAAATACAGTCACAGAGGACCAGCTAAGCTGTGTCACCACACAAGCCAAGCCCTGCTCCTCAGCCAGGGAGCTACAGCCCAAGACTGAAGTGCATCATTTTACAGACATGGTCACTATGTGACAGTTTTGTGGGATGCCTCAAGCCCAGATACTGGCTTTGGAGACCACATACCTGGAAACAGCTTCTAAGGCTGACCTTGAAGTAAGAGTCCACATGTGTGAGCATACAGTAGCCAGCTCAGCACCTCACGACCTCACGTGTCCGCAGTTTGGACACTGTGGACATGCTCTGGATGTATTTCTGTAGCTCACAGGACAAGAGGTAGGCAGCCTTGGCACTCGCTGCTCTGAGGATCATTCATGAAGAGCAGAGGTGAGACATCCAAAGCAGGCCACTTTGGGCAGTGCTTAGGACTCAGCCCTTAGACCAACAAGTCGACACTTTCCCCTACCTCCACACTACGCTCTCCCCCGACCAATTTGCAAAGCCGGTTGCTCAAGACTGTGTGAAACCAGCAGCAGAGCACACATCTGCTCTCTGGTTTCTCCTGATCTAATTCACAAACCAGAAGGCACTGCTCCCATTTTCCTTCCCTGCTATCAGCAAATAGTGTTTTATAAGAGTAACAATCCACCCCTGAGTCAGAAGAATAATGTTTCCTTAAATCAATGTAATTAAAATGTAAACATCTGTACTTTGTAGCTCCACCATGCATCTCACAGAAGTAGCCCTCATTGGTATTGCATGGTGAATTCCATGTAAACATGCCAGGATTTTTGCAAAACACTGTCAGTCATGCTTGAAGTTGCCAAATATTTCTTTATGCATTTCTGCCTCTTGATAATACTACTGTGCACATGACAGCCACAACCACGTAATTATTATTTTTGTGATGGTGTGAAGTTTACTGCTTACTGGGGTGGAATGAAACAGCGGTTGTTTGGTTCCTTTTCCATATATAGTGTACTTAAATCTGAATTTTATATGTTCTGTGCCATTATGTCCTCCTAGGGCTGGCAACATCTGGAATCCAAAGAAATGCTGAACAAGCATTACATTGCCCAGGATTCCTAGCTGGCTGATGGTATCAGCACTCCTCAGAGGGTCTTTAAAATGAGAAGTTCTGCAGCAGCAAATAATCCTAAGTAGCAACCCCCCTCCTAAACCACAGTCTGGGATGCCCAATTCTTCAGCTCATATCTAAACAATGTGTTAAAATGCTTCTGCAATTTAATTTTATTTTCTAAATTGGAGTTCAAACCGAATGTTTTGTTTTGGATGTAGGGGAGTTAAAGCAGAAGTAAATTTAAAAAGAAAAGTGTATTTAACTTCAACGGCAAGGGAAAAATTCATTTTGAAAGTGCTGAAATGAAATACTGTGTTGGTTTTGTTATTTCCCCAAGCAAAGCAATATGCAGAAAGCCACCCAAAAGCTTGGATGTTTCCATTGCCCTGACGTGATGGTTGTGAGCTGAGACAAGAAAAAAGCAATTCCAGGTATTCCTTGACAGTAATGGAGGAGGTAGAGCAACCATGTGCCCAGGAATCACTCAGGGCACCGTTTCAGAATGAGCAGGACAAATGGTGACCATTGGATTTCACCTTTCTGGTCTTCTCTGAGGTCACTAGCCAGGAGCTGGCAGGCGGAGAGAGCAGCAGGTTTCCAAGGCCAAGCTCTAGGTCTGCATCTCCAGTAACCAGAGACATCTCAACCTGTGATTCCCATGTTCAGTTGATTACATGGCTGCTCACTACTGGGAGGTGATTTGCTGCTGGCTGGTGTTGTTACATGTAGTTATGAGATTAGTGTATCTGAAAGTGGGGGTTTGTGGTTCCAGATGTTAGTAGTTCGGGATTACTTTCTACAAATAGTTGTGGCTTGGAGTTCTATATGCTGTCGTCATTTGGGTTATGGCTTCTCTTAGCACACAGTCATTACTCAGCTCTGATAAAAATATATAAGAAAAAGATCGTCTCAGCAAAGCTGATAAGAAATTAGACCCTCTCATGTTCAAAGACAGCTGACATGGCAGACATGGATGAATAGGACTGGCAGTGGAATAAAAAGTTATTTGCCTTAACCAAACTCTCTTTATAAGGAGAAATAGAATTCATGAAGAAGAATACATAGCAGATTGCTCCAAGTTACCAAAAGTCTAGATGGCTGGCAAACACTTATCTGAACAGCTTATCCTCATACTGTTTCCATTACTCTCACTGGTTAGACACAAAATACCATGAGACAACATGTTCTCTGGGAAAACCTGAAGGTTCTAACCCGTACGTCAGTAGCAATCATATAGATGTAGCAAATCTTGATTCTTTTTCAAAGTTGCTGGTTTGGATGCTGGTTTTGGCTTTTTAAAATAAAAAAAAAAAAAATTAAAAGCAAGGTAAGTCACTTGCTCCAATAATTAGGCAATCACAGCAAAATCTGAGATAGTTATTAAAGACATTAAATTTTGGCAAAATTTGCATGATTTTTAATTGTTGAAGAAAACCATAAAGTTTTTTTTTTTTTTCCTGAAATCCATTGCCACTTCTGAGTGCTGTTTCTGTCTGGTAGAAGGAGCAGCAGTGCAGGAATGCAGAGTTGCACCCACACCATTACTGTTCATTTTTGTATTCTCACATGTATAAGGCAGAACATAACCCAACGTACCTGATCCTCAGTAAAGAGGTTTATATCACATACTTCCCTTTTCTTCGCATACTGCGTTTTGAAAACTAAATGATGGATTATGAATTCAGACCAAGGTTACTGGGCTGTTCCATGGTGCCTTGGGAGGGTGTGCAAATTCATTTTACACGTCCTCCAAGAGCACTTTCTCTGTTGTCACTAACAACGTGAGCACTGGGCTGAAGTTCACCTTCACAGTGGTCAGAGAAAACCGTGATGCATCTTTCCCGTACTGCTTAGGTGACAGTGTGGCCCAATGCCTTTAGGTGCTGTTTATCCTTGTGCTACTTGTGAGTCTGAGTTTCGTATCAAGCGTTCACACCTCATTTTTTATCTATTAAAAGTAGGTTGAACAGTTTAGATAATATTCTTTTTAAAGGCTTGTTGAATTCGTGAAAAACACTATTTAACTGCATATGTGTTTTTCGCCCCATTTTGTATTCCTCTGCACCTATGCTTACCTGGAAAAAGGTGGTTGAGACAGGTGGGGGAAAAAGAAAAAAGAAGTCCAAAGTCTACTCTTCCAGTGATTTACAAGTGGATATTTTTCATAAGATTGAAAACCAACAAATGTAAAGTTATTTTTAATCTCTTCTGGAACAAATCCATTTCCAAAAGTTTGGCTGGCAAAACCCAGCAAGTCAATTTGCACCTAAACTCTTTCACTCACTCACTTTCATTCCACTTTGAGAAATTCAAGGTTGCCTGATATATGAGTGGTTTTTTGGCATTGCTTGTTGTTATAGAATATAAAGTGTAGAAGACCCAGGACTGAGGCTTCCTTTTTTCCCTTAATAACTGTGTTATGTTGCCATTCAGCTTCACAGCAGGGATGCAAAACTCTCCTTTGAATTACTGGCATGTCAGTAACTCACTTACCACATGCTGCTTTCTGAAGGAAAAATACCCTCCAAAACCCATCAAAGTGTACCTTTCCTTTGATGTGGACAACATTTCCAGACGCTTATTTCAGTGATAGATTAAATCATTTGTGCAATGAACTCTGACACGAGTATGAATACCATTTTCCTTGTTTTCTCTATGCTTGTTTGCTCACTTTGCCACCAATGTTGATGACAGTATCCAAATATCTCGATGCATTAGAGAGCATTTTAGCTATGTAGGGCTGCTTCTTCTAACTGACCTCCCTCCTTCCAACGTGTTCCTTTAAAAACATCTTTCCACGTGCTACCAGATAAGCCTGGCCAGGTTTTGCTCTGACTGTGACGGAGCTTGGATTGGGGACAGCTGGAAAAAGGGGAGTCACAGGGCAAAGTGCACTCAGAGTGTATTTGCCCATCACGGGATTGAAACCATGTCTGTAAATCACAGTCACTTTTAATAAGCTCTTGAAAAATTAAATCTTGGGCATTTGGCCTCCTGGAGGGAGCAGTACCTCCCACAACAAACCACCTTCCCCTCTGCCAAGGTACAAGGAACCAGGATGCCTGTCCTGAATGTCCCACACAGTGCAAAGAAAACTGCATCTTTTCAACCGCACCGAGATTCACATGGACTGGAAGACAGGCTCCCGTGTTTCTTCCCTCATTTATTCTCCAGAGAGTTGTTGTTAAAGATATTTTGCTTTTGATGTATCTGCATAGATTATACACAGACAAGCTGCTGACCACAAGGGTATACACGGAGAGTTTGCCTGTTAACCGCTCACCCTGCATTTCTTCAGATCGACAAAGATGTGCAGCTCCAGAACTGAACTTGGGGTGAATGGCTCAAACAAATCCCAAATCTCCAAGCTGAACTCAGTTAAACTGCTCGGTTTCACCTTCCATATCAAAAGCATACATAATTAGGGAGATAAAGGTGTGCAGGAGCCCTGATGTGCTCAGAAGGCTGGTGAACTCTAGCCGATACCTGGAGATGATTCTCCTTTGCTTAGACCTACTTGGGAATTGCACATTTGATTTTTTTTTTTTAAATGAACATTAAAAAAGCAGTGACTGCATGCAGTTATATTTGCAAACAGATTTATGTATCGGCATTTCCTGAAGAAGTGCTTTTATTGCTTTTCTACCACTCAGTACTACAGTTTGGAAGATGAAAGACGTATTGTTCAAAACACTAAAATTGTCTTGGCCACGCACCATATAACACCATTCCCCTACTAAAATTAGCCATAGCTAAGGGATTATTTTAAAAGGAAACAAAAATACTTAGAAATGTTTTCCCATGAAACCTGCTGTGCAGCCACAGACTCGAGCTTCAAATTTTTGGCATATTTAAACTAAAAGAGGATAGATTTAGATTAGACATAAGGAAGAAATTCTTCACTTTGAGGGTGGTGAGACACTGGAACAGGTTGTCCGGAGAAGTTGTGGATGTCCCATCTCTGGAAGTGTTCAAGGCCAGGTTAGATGGGCCTTTGAGCAACCTGGCATAGTGGAAGATGTCCCTGCCCATGGCAGGGGGGGTGGAACTAGATGATCTTTCAGGTCCCTCCCAACCCAAACCATTCTATGATTCATTCTATGATTCATCTCAAACCACTTTGGGATCCAAACTATTGACTAAAATTCTACTGCAAACCTATGTCAAAAGACATGGTACAGCCTTGTGTCCTTTAACTACAAGAGAGTCTTCCCTAAGGCACCTAAACAAAGGAGAACCAGTCTCAGACCCCACTGAATGCACAGGGATGGGGATAACCTTGGTGTGGCCATTGAGAGGGTTTTTGGAGGCAATTTACTTCATCTGTCCACTTTTCCTGGTGTTAAAACAAGGTGAGCAAGCCTGGGGTCCTTCTGTAACGCACTGCACTGAATCTGTAACTTCAAAATTAAGGGCAAAAGAAAGGAACTTCACTGGATGCTCTGTATACTTCAAGTTATGAAATAAATATTTTGCTAACCTGAGGCTGAAGTAATTTTCCTTACATCAAATATATATTTCTTTTTGAAGGAAGTAGTTTGTAAAACGTGCTGGCCACAAGGGGAGAGAAAGACATCCAGGTCCACAGCTGCTTGACTGCTGCTCTGGTACCTCTGCAGCACTTGGCAGCCTTTGGTAGGGTGAGCCCTCTTTTACTGGGTTTGGTCCCGTGTCAGTTAGCAATAGGAGCATTGCTCGGAGGTGAGGGGAAACGGTGCAACAGGTTTGGTGTAACTTAGGGCTCCTATCATGTAAGGATAGTCAATAAATGTTTTAATTATGGTTGTCACATCACTAAATGTGGGGTGTCCGAGTGTTCCTCAGAATAAAAGCAACCTAAATTCATCTCTATGACTTGCTAAGAGCTACCAAAGCGCCTCACTAGGAAAGACAATCAAGTCTCTGAAGATGGCCTCCAGCCCAGAGGGAAACCCAGTCCCATTCCAGTGTGGACTGAGCAACATGGACCTGCAGGCACCGGACTGCGCCGTACGGCAAATGCCGAGCTGTGACGGCAGTGAGGTGTTTGGAAGAAGATGCACAACAAACCTTACAGCCAGAAACAACAATGAAGCTGTGCAGGCATCAGTCAGCACAAATTCAGCACGCTTCAGCTGTTGACCACAGCTGTGCTATCTTGTGGTGCTGAGTACAGCCAGCACCCCACTTGCAGAACTACCCAACTCACCAGCAAAGCCACTGATAAAAGCAGAGGAGCAGCCTTTGCTAACTGCCCCAACCGCACTAACAGATTGGGTAGCGTTATATTACGTTTGGGTTTTTTTAATAAACACGTGACATCAGATTTTCTCATCTAAAGGCTAGGGATCACACAGAACACGCAAAGCAGCAAAATAAAAAATTTTACCTTTCATTTACTGGCTGAAGTACAGTCTGGAGAAGAGCAGAGCCTCCAAAAAAGACCTCTCAGCAAAATCTGGGCAGCCGCTGCTTGCAGGCACGCTGCAGCTCTGCACTGGGGGCACTGACCTCAGACAGCCACAAGCCCATCAGATGCCTGGCCAGCTGTGACAAGAGCTGCTACAGAGCTTTTCCCACCAGGCTCTCTAATTAAAATTAAAAGAAAAAGAAGACTAATTCAGCAAAAGTGGAACATCACAGACAAAATGCTTATCACATACAGGACGTGCTAAGCACATGCTGGTGCTGCTGGCTCCTCATACCTCTGAGCTTGCCGTGCTGCTGAAGGCAATTTCAGCTTGTGGGGCTGCCATTGTGACAGAAGCTCCTTGGGTGATTTGGCAATTATTAGGTTAATCTCTGTGCTTCAGTTTCCCCACCTGTGAAAAAGAGGTAATATTTCTCCCCTAAGGGCTATGAAGAACCAAGCAGGAAAGGAGAAAAGGTGCTCAGCTGCAATAATACATTTAACCCAGAAATGCTCAGGCAAAATCCCTGCTGTGCCTGTCTTGTAACCTGGACCTGGCCGGGCTCATCCCTAGACAATGAGAGCCTAAGGAAGCCAGGCAGCTGCTGCTGCTGCTCCTGAGGCTTTGCATTGGAAGCTGCCGTGAGATGATCCATCCTCCTGGCATCGCCTGGTGTTCAGGAGCAAACACAAATGTGACAGATACTTTCCAGTATTCACACTGCTAATTGTTCCCACTTCTTTATAGGTCTCTCTTAGCATGCCAAAACACTAAATAAACTCTGTGGTCCCTTCTGGAAAGTCTAAGGTCCTGCCTGACTAGCAGGGACAGCCAAGCATCACTCAGATGAGTGGCCCCATCCCACCACCGTCCTCGCACAGAGGTCTGAGGGGCTTGTGAATCGGCTGCTGAAACATCCCACTGGGCATCGTGGCTGTTTAAAGGCCCAGGGTTTGCCATAAAATGCTGCCTGATGGGTCTGCTAGAGCTGTGCCACCTCCTGCACTGGGCAGCATGTGGCTCTCCCCATCTTTATAAAATTCCTGTGCTCTCCACAGGCCTTTCAGCAGCTTGTTTGCCTGTATGGAGCGTGCATCTCTTCTGAAGGGCACTCAGGGCAAATATGAAAGCATTGAGGGGGCCTGGCAAAAGAAAAGCAAACTGCCAGAATAGAGGGATCATAGCTGATGTGGGGATTTCAACAGAGAACAATTCAGCCTACCCTTCATATACACATGCTTTAAGGGACAAGAATGGTACATCAGCCATGACTCTAACCCAGGCCCATGCTGACAGCGCTGTGATGGCAGCAGACCTGCCCTCATCAGGCTGCCCAGCATCCTTCCATCCAGCCCTTTCTCCATGCCCACCCCCAAACTCTGAAGCCCAAACTCCAGCTCTATCCAGATGGGTTTTAACACGGTGCTGCTGCGATCTGATGAAATGCTGAATTACAGCCACATAAAGCCTGGGGTCTGCCGAGCCAGGCCCTGCAAACTCACATTTTTCTCTTTTAATATCTGAAAGAAAATGGCTTAGGCAATGCCTTCTCTAAATGGACTAGACATATTAATGCGTTCGGTGTACGGTGAACAAAAGTGGCTAAAATTGAAGGTCTGTCAGTTTTTTCATTACAAACTGTATACTTAGAGCTTTATTTCTCAGCTGCAAATAGCTGTAGGCTGGAACTCGGCAACATGATCTCTGAGAAAAAGTGCATTTTTATTTTCTGAACCTTTTTTTTTCTTGCCCATTTTTGTATTACACACACATAAAGAAACAGCAGTCTACTGTTAGAGATGCTTTTGCCATCCTTATGTAATGGAGAGGAGCCAACAGCCTGTATTTAAAGGTGAACTGCTTTAGTAGCGCAGGCTTGTGGCTGACCCCTTGATGATTTTAACATAGCTTTAGGAGTGTGAAAATAGAGCTACGGGCTAAATCTATACTGTCAAAGGAAAAGAGCAATGAATTCCTCCTCAATGTGATATATACATGCGGTTGCTAGATATGACATATTTTTCTCTCTGATTTTACAGCACTGTCTTTGTTAAATTGACAAGCTGTTCTGTGGAAATAAACACAGCCAGTGCAGCCGTCTGTCTGTCCAGGTCACTGAACTTCCCAGCAGGATTCTCAGCTGTGCTGGTACCTGCAAAAATCTGACATGTGAAATTGTGGGTGGGAGGCATGTGTGAAAAAAAAGGGTTTATGGCAGAAAGCACCAAGGCAAATCATGTTACTGACTTTGTTGTTACTCTTACCCTAGACTATCTCTGTCCTCTAGTGGAAAATCCCTCCCTCAGAACTGGATTGTGGCCTGACTATGAAGAGCTCCTCACTTTTCTGTATCGTATTTATATTTCTGTTTTTCCCCATTTACTGGCAGAGGAGATTCTTTGATGCTTTTTCTCCTACAGAGTCTGTTTTCCAGTTGCTATGGCCATGAACAGACAGAGAAGCAGGGTTCTCAGGAACCCGAGGAAAACACAGTTGGCGATAGCTTAGCACACTGTTTCAAAGGAGTAAATCAATTGTTCTGACTAATAGATCACACAGGCTCTGACATAAAGTTCAGATCTTTGACTTCAAGCCTGGCTACAAATAGTTGGATTTGGTAAAAGGACAGTTTTTCCTCCTGGATTACCTCAGTCTAGGCTGGTGAGAAATCTGCAGTCAATTTAAGAAGTTTGTCATGCTCAAAACTAAAAAAACAAAACAAAACATCACAGAAGATAGAGATTTTAGCGTATCTTTGATCCTTTTCAGACAATTTATTTTATATTCTTCCAGGTGGTGTGGTGGACCATTCTACCCAAATGAGTATTTGCCAGGAACTTAAATCACCTTCATGAGCCCTCTCTGAGATCTGGAGGCTGTTCTCTGGCAGCAGATTCAGGGCTGGGGCAGATTTTCTCAGGGAAGTTAATTTTGATGTTAAACAAACTCTCCTGAATTGAACCTGGAGACTCTCTTGAGTGCTATGACCAAAAGCTGCCGAAAGAAGAGACAAAGTAGAGGGATGCAGGAGCTGCCTTGTTAGCCCTCAAGGATGGCTCAAGGCACAGCCCTGGGGGACAAGGGAACTGGCGGTTGGGGATATTTGACATCCAATTCTTTGTTTCTGAAGGTAGCCAACTTTTGAGGATGATTAAAGACGTTTTCCTACGGCCAAGAAAACACATCCCTGTAACAGTTTAATTTAACTCCCAACTGTAAAAGCTTGGGGTGATCCAACAGCCCTTGCTATTTTGTATTTTTTTCCTTAGATATGATAAAGCTGTACTGAAAACAAATGGAGCTTTTCAGTCCAATATTGCATTTACTGGAAAATGTTGATTTACTTCAGTTAAAACAATGCACAAACTCACAGCAACCTCCTTGGTTAGCAAAAAGCATACAACAAAGGGGAGCAACCCCTACATTCTTGAAATGAAACACTGACTTGCTGTTCTGAAACCAAATCACCCTGAAGTTCCCCTAGCTTTAATTTTAAAAAATCAAAAGACCATCTCCTTCTTGATTTCCATAAGCTTTGAGTTTAAACCAAAGCCAGCAAAGTAAAAACAACCATTTGTGCACTGTTGTGCTGGATGTGCTACTCACCTGTCTCTCTTATTACATTTTCTGTCTTAATGTTGTCCTGCAGTGATGAGTTCCACAGATGAATTGCACACATATTAAGAAAGAATTATCGTCCCTCCCAACCAGGATCCTGCCTTGAACTTCAGAGCTGGTTTCCTTAGTGTATTTTAATAAACTGCAAACTCGCAAGGAAATATGTGCACTCATCATTTAACTCAAGGTCTGTAATAAGGATGCAACTGCTCAAACTTAGTTTTGTGGCTCTGTGCTTTAAATCACATAAATTGAAACGTAAATCTCAGCTCAAAGGAAAAACAAATCTCAGAGGCTCAGTACAAAGCAGGGAATGCATTCACCTGACCCATGAAACCCCCTGCATTGTGCTCAAAAAGTGAAATATTTCCCAGTGAACAGCAGGTCAGAGATAATTATTTTATAATGCTACCTGCTCTATTTGGGTGCATTTTCTGCTCATTTCCTTCTACTGTGTCAATGCCTCTGATTTGCCATGGTCTGCTTACTACTTAAGGAGCAGCAGGCATCTTGCACAGCTATTTGTGCAAATCTGAATTTGGATGTCAGCAATTTGTTACTGTTACCTCCCGCTGCATGATAGGGATGTTTCCTGCAGAGTGACAGCTGAGTAATCTCTCACTGCATGTACCTTGGATTAAAAAACCCTGAAAATCTCCTGTCTCTAAAGACTGCCGGGGAAGCAAGCATAAGGAGACAACATCAGCTTAGAATCTAGAGATAAACTAGAGAATTACCCAATGGTTATTAGTAGCCTATTAACACAAATCTACTTTTCTCATTGCAGGTAGAATACGGTATGAAAATGTTTGATGAGCAGTGACAAAGGTTTCACTCACCCCCTGCCATGGTAGCCTGCAGTACCCTTGAGAGACCATAGCAGCAAAATCACAAAAACTCCTGGCACATGAAAGGGTAAAAGATAATGGTGGCAAGCATGTGAAAAGAAGGGAATTGCTCCTATATATGCATAGACATTTGCTTTCAGAAGCTCAAAGCTAAGCATTCACTCTAAAAAGCCAGAGCTAACACACTATTCCTGAGACATTCTTTTGCGTTAAATGAAATATATGTATACACACACACATATGCATATATAATTTTTTACTTTTAAGTGACAAGAATGAGTTCCCATCTTTAGACACGTAGGGAGAAATCATCCCTGTGACTCAGGACAGAAGCGCTACCTGCTTTTTTAATCACCACAGCTTTTGGGTTTCCCAGGAAAGCAGCAGCAGAAGCTGAGCCTCAGCACAGGCTGACCCAGGCCAGCCCCTTCCCCACCTCACCCAGGGCTTTCAGGCAGAAGGCGGCAGAGCAGTTTCTTCTCTCTTTTTTTTTTTCCTTTTAGTGCAAGTAGGTAAAATATTTAAGCTTTGAAATAACTAATTACCCTCCTTTTGAGCTATCCCAAGGACAGTTTCAAAGCAGATGACAGAGGATTGCTGATAACTCTGTGTATTTTTAGATAGCAAGGAGGAAAGCAGTGAGGCTTTGAAGAGGGTGCCTGTGGCAGGCGGAGCAGGAGCCTGCCAGAAAGTGTCACGTCCCTGCCACCTTGTGACAAAGCCCTACAACTGCAAAACCCCAAAGCCTGCAAGCCCTGGAGCTTTCGATGGACCTGGCTCTCCTTCAGGATCCTCAGAGGGCAGGTGTCCACCCCCAAGGGTTCACGCAAAGCCCAAGGCAGAGATGAGGTGCTAGAAACTACCAGGGGCTGAGGCTTTTTAAAAGAGCTCTGGGCTGCCAGTTCCCACACTGAGGCAGCAAGAGCAGTGGTCCTTACCAGAGCATGGATATCACTTTTCAGTGGTTGGCTCTGCCTTTCCTTCTAGGCAGAGCTCTGCAGAGTGCTTCAAACTTGGCTGTTTAAGAGGGGGGAAAAATAGGTTAGCCAAGTTTTTTATCCAGACTTATCTGATGTTTTTGCTTGCTTTGCCTCTTCCTGACTTCCTTGTCCTAAGAAAACAGCTGTCTTTGGCCTTCTAAGGGGAGCTTTTATGTAATGCTTGGAAAAAAAAACAACAAAAAAGTGAGTGTCTTATTTTTAAATCCTCAGCCAAGGAGACACGTTATCGCAGCTTCTCCATCCCCACTGCATGCAGAGCTGTGGCACCGAGCCAGCGCTGCTCCTTCTCCGTTTCATTCCCAAGTCTGCCGGGAGAGCTGAAGGTTACTTTGGTTTTCCATTGTTCTGGTTTTCCTGCAAAAGATCTTTCAGTGCCGTTAGCCCTCGATGGAAAGGGCCTTCCTGCCTCACACGCTATGTGACAGGTTACACAAGCTGCAGCAGCCTTCGCTCCAGCTGGGGAGGGGTTTCTCCTTCCACTGGTGCCTGGCTGTCTCAGAGGAAACCCAGCTCTGCCATGCTGGGGGCTGCACACATGCTGGGAAGAAGCTGTCATGCAGAGCTTGCACATAGTTTTTTGAGGGTATTTAGGCACCTACTGAACTTGACAGAACTGGGCACACACAGACAGATATGTGCATCTCATGCTGTAAAGGATGAGGGATAATCTGTGGGACAGAGGTGCATTATCTTCTTTAATATTTATTATTCAGAGATACAAACACACCAGGAAGAACTTTTCATTGCAAGAGTTTTCCCAATGGTAGTTGCATGCTACAAATTTCAGCACAGAGAAAGAGAGTAATCTGAAGCATGCTGGCAAAGGCTAAGGGTGCAAACAAAAATTATGACAACCATAGCCAAGAGTATGTTGTCATAACTTAGGTAAAGTGGATGCCCACTACCTTGGCAAGGTCACTGGTGGCTCCGTGGGACATTGACAAGGCTACCATGAATAGTTCCCAAAGGGGACTGGCAAATTTCAGTGAAAAATAAAAAAATTCAGTTGAGAGAATTTGTTCTGCTCAATACCATGATGCTCAGCTTTCCACAGATATTGTAACAGCTCGGTCTCACCATCAGTAAGATGACAAAACATGTGGTTATGTAGTCCTAGAAGTAACCAGCTGAGTACAGGAAGAAAGAGGAAAGCCAAGAGGTTCAACCGTCATTGCTAATGTAAGAACAAGGGGTAGCAAAGTCAGAGCATCCGAGTTCAAAACAACAAAAGGAGACAGTGATTCATGAAGTGCCTTGGAGGCCTATGGAGGTCACTCCTTGCTGGAGGTTAGCGTGGACACAAACAGTTGACACAGGCTCAAGGGAAGGCTCAAAATCACGTGGAGAATAAATCCTCTAAGGGTCATAAAATACATAAAACCACATCACCATCAGGAAATTCTTGAATGAAAAATAATTATACAAAGAGGAAGCAGCATCATATGTGCTTGCACTTTTCTTTTTGTCTTTCAGGCATAATTTGAGATACCTCTCAAAGTTTATAAAATAGTCATTTACAGTAATATTAGGTCATATTAAAGGTAGTATTTTTACGCTATTGCAGAAAAAAATATTTGCTAGCAATGGGGCCATGTCAGTCTTTATGGAGCGGTGCCACAGAAACCTATAACAGAAATTTTGTAGCATAAGTCACTCCACAGTGAGTGCAAACTTCCAAATGAGTTGGCAATTCAGCTCCTCTACTTCAGAAATCTAACTAGGACAAGCCAACCTTGGGCATCACAAATGGCAAGATAATAAGAGACATATTGAGGACGTGCCTTAAGAATATCACTGATACAACTTCCACATCAAGTAATAGTATGGATGCAGCCTTAAAAAGCACTACACAGAACATCAGGCAAGTTGTCCAAATCTTACATAATGGTAATCAAAAGCTTAAACAGAACAGGACACAACTAAAACAACTAGCACATGTTGCCAAATACCCTAAATATTTGAGGCTGAGGAAGGACAAGGGTGAAGAGAAGGTGCTGGTCCCTGCACTTTTCAGTGGGGCAGGTTCCATGGAGAATTATATTCCTGCAGCTCAGGGCATGTTTGTACTTGATCTGTGTTCAAGTACATACTAGGAGTCATCAGGAGGGTGGACTTTTTGGGTACATAGTCTGGACAGTTCTTGATACAAACTCCAGAATAAAAGCACAGTAGATGTTTTACTTACCTGTATTGCTTATGCCACTTGAATCACGGTCCTCTTGAACAACTACATTGTGTCAGGTAGTCAGTGGGTTTTGGATCATATCTTAGGAGCAACTGCTAACTTACAATGGTTTACTGACCCATCGCAAATTGTTTTACTCCTGCACACCTTATCACAAAGACTTGGAATGCAAGAATCTACAGGAATTGAGAACCTGATAAAACATGTCTGCAGCTCTTTCCTCTAGCTGGGCCAGCGCTGCCAGGCTGGAAAGTAGGATTTCGTTAGGGTAAGGACATTGCACTTTTGGAGGAACAAAATTATGATTATTTATCCCTTTCCATCCTTATCTTTTAGATGATACCTGTCTTTTGTAGAGAAAGAAGTCCTTATATCTGTATATCTTTTCAGAGGTCGTCTTGAGACAGCCTGAACAAGTGATCAGTGGTAAAATTAGAGATAGATTTAGTGAAAATACAGAACACAGAAGCTCTTGTCCATTGTAACAGGAATTAAAGGATATCAGGCAAAGAATAGTATGCTTTAGGTGCAGACCTAATGCATATACCTTATGAAACTTTTAATTCAGCTATGTTGTCACTCTCTGGGCAGCAGACTGAATGAAACAGCTATATCTTTGTAAGAGGAAGTAATATTCGACTAAATTTGCTGTAACAGGATCAAGATGCCAGGCAGTTTATGTATATATTTATTATATATATTTTGCCCTACATATTACAAAAATCTAGTCAGATAAATCAGTGCAGACAGCAATGCTGGGGAAAGAACCATTCCTTCTAAAAAGTCTGCCCGGTGTTAATTTGGTTTTGTAGATTTGTACCACATGACATCTTTGCAGCAACAGTCTAACGTATCAAAGCAGGCACACAATAAGCTCTAAGGACATTTTTAGACTGTCCATTCATATTCAGCAAACATGGCAGCACCACGGTTTAAATGGTGGGCTCTTAACAGTGGTACAAAGATCTTCTGAGGGTCTCTCCACTCAGAGAAGGTGGGAGGCCACTTTCCACTTAACCAGTTAAGTAACCCCATGCTAGGAGTACTTTTGAAAGCTTCCTTTAACGAGAAGAAACAGACCTGCTTGGAGAGATATTTGAAAGCCTGTCACAAGTACGAGCTTGAAAACAGCAGACGGAGTGATAATTCTAAGCCTTCCCTATTCATCTTAGCTATGTCAAGATAGGCATCTGAGGAGAAATATGTATTCCCTGAAGATGTAGTTCAAGAGCTTTTGGATGGATAACTGATTAAAATAGTCCTTGCATGGAGGGTAAAAGGAGGTCACAGGTGCTTTTGAACTGAGCAGCAAGTATCCATTCATTAGCTTTCTTGGTAGGATCAAACAAGAAAAGTGTTGATGCAGTTCATATCTACAGGAAAAGTAGCAGTAAAAGAGACAAAAGGAATGGGGATCAGAAGAAGGACATGACACAAAGACGTTGCAGAGTCTTTGCTATTTAACATGAGGAGTACTACAAGCCACAGTAGATGCCTGGGGTCTGTGTATGTTAGTTTGGAATCAGCTGATCAGGATAATTGAAGATACTTAGTTCTGCCAGTGAAGGTTAATAGAGGTTCTTTAAGTAACAGGCTTATAAAGGTACCAGTTGTCTCTGTCCCCACGCTAAGCCAACTAGAGGCCAATGAAGATAGCCAGTACTGTCCTGGGTCTGGGCTAATGCGCCTTTAAACCTTCTCCACCTGGTAAGGTGGCAGTGACAGTTCCCTCTGCTACCTGAAAAAGTCCATAGCACCTCTGGCCAGAGTTTAAGCTTTAAATATCCCTTGTTCTGGAATCCAAAGGCACATTATAGGACAGTTTATATGTAGCATAAGTGGAGCTTAGCGACCTAGCAGTCATGGGTCCTGTTATTCTCAGCTTTGGTGTGGGAGGATTCACACCCCATTGACTTTGACTTTGAGTAGACTGTAAAACCCTGCCAACAGCAGAGACATTTTCTAAAACCTTCCTCCCTTTGTTAGCACCAGCTCAGAGTCACACAAGCTGAAGGTGATCAGCCACCAGCAACTGATTTAACGCCCTGGCAATTACACCTCATAGATTAGATTGGGACCTGCTGACATGGTGTTAAGAAAGCCTGTGGCAACCAGCAACCTGCCTTCAGGCAAGAAGAGATTTCGCCTGTCCCACAATATTACATGCTCTTACATTTTACAGAGTAATTAGCCATGCAATCTTTAAGAAAATGAAAAGATTTTTGAAGACTCCTACTGCAAATAAAAGCTATCCAAGGGAGAAGAAAATGATATCCAACACCTCTGAAAATCCCATAGGAGCAGACTGCAGAAGTATTTCTCTGAGCATGGTAGTTTAAGAAAGAAAGAAGTTAAAACATAATGTAGAAATAGAAATAAACCCTAGATTTAATGTGCTGGGATGAACAGGATCCTTAGGCCTTCTCCTTGTGTAGAAGTTTGTATGGTATCTGGGTGAACATGTGCAGAGCGGGTGTTGCACAGCTCGGGTAGCAGGCCTGTGGCCATAGTACAGCAGTGAGGGGAACGGAAGAGTTGCAAGAGAGAGGAAGGATAATTTCCTCTGGAAGGATAATGTTTTTGTTCTCTAGTAGAAGTCATTTCATGGAGGAATGCTTTTACTCTTACCTTGGTCTTGCTTGAAGGTGCTTTGCTGTGCAGTGTGCAGGAAGAGCACATGAGAAATCAAACTGACCCCAGAGCTGGGGAGCTGCTGCCCAGAACCCTGTGTTTGGCAAATGTCTACATGCGGCTGGTGTGTCTGTAGTTCTTTGGCAGCTCATACAGGACCTGCAGGGAAAAACCTGTCTTAAAATGCACAAAATGACACAAGTATTTCTGTAATAAGAACATACGCTCCTCCTCACCACTCCTCTTTGGCTACATGAGGATTTTTCCAGCAGATGGCAACAGCAGACCAGTTTGTAGCGCAAGGCCAGCGTTTGCAGGCTTCGCTGTACCCAGCACACCTTCCTCAGATCTGCTTTTTCCAATCCCCGTAACATGCCCACTTAGTACCCCAGGGCACAGTTAATAAGAGTAGAAGACATCAGTGCAGCAGGTAACTGCTGTACAAACTCCAGAGCTCTTGGTTTCTCACCTAGTTGTGTTTGCGTGCCTTGAAATGTACCCTTTGCATTTTAAACAGCCTAAAAATATGTCTCTTCCTGAATAAGCATAACTTATCCCTTACGTATTCTTTTGCAAAATAATAGTGCAAGGGCCAGTTAGGTTGGGAACACAGACAAACACAAATGACAAAACCCACAAAATGTCAGAGCGGTGTTTTCTGAAAAGGTGTCTCTTCCCTGCCATGTGCAGAAGCTGGATTAATGGACCAAACTTTTAATCACATTCTTGTCATTGCTTCTGAGCCATCTTAAACAGCTGCTCTTAGGAAGTGCTTATTGCCTCGGAAAGATGATTACCCTGCTTGAAATTGTAGACTCGGCTCTTGGCCTCCGGAGGAAAGAGTTTTGCCGTGGACCCCAGGTGCTGCAGATGCTGATATCCATGGAAGGATCAGGGAGACTCCATGGCTGAGCTCCATCTTGCTCTGCCCAGGCCCTGGGGAAGATGTGGGAGTTATATTTGGTAATCATCACCCCTGCACCATTGTTTTTCCATCAAAATTATGAGAGCCCTATTGTTTTTAATAAATAGCAACGTTGTTTTGTCATTTGCGAAGTGTAATAAGAACAAACCTTGAAGACATTACACAAGTTAAATTTACAGCTGAAGGCTCCAGTCTTTTTCCCTAAAATTCAATCAATGTGTAGCTTTTCCCTTAAGCTGAAGTACAGGCCAGATTCAGACAGTGAAAATGCCTGTTCAGGTGTAACATGAAGCTTGGGGAGCACTGGAGAGGCTGTGAATGTCAACTGATATTCCTTGGAAATAAAAAAAATGGAAAGAATTAATTCATAATTAATCCCCTACAGAAATTATATAAGGGATGGGTGGGGGAGAAATGCCTGAGAGCAAGAGCCATGCTTCAGTGGGCTCTAAGCCAGCGATTTTGTAGCGTGGCTGTAAACAATTTAGTTTTCACTGAAACCAGTAAGCTCTAGCCATCCCAGGGCAGGCATCACATCAGCTGTGGCTCAGGAGACCTGTCTGCAAGAAATTTCAAGCCCCTGCAGGTTAACTTTCCCTAACTCTATCTCAGTTCTTGGGAAACCAGTGATATTGGTTGTCGCTATTACCGTGTTTGCTAAATTGAAGAGCTGCTGCAATGCTCTGTCCTCTTCACTTTGCTGATGCTCTCAGTTGTACTGCAGGTGAATGCCACAATTCAGCCGCATTTCATTTCACTGTGTATTTTCTGTGCAGCGGTCTGCAATGCTGTTTTAACTCTTTTCTGCTCTCACATACTTCTTCAAGAACACACCTTCAAGAAAAAACAGTATGTTGAAGAGCGAACTGCCTTCTAACTGCCTTAAGATCTTTTATCACTCATGGTAACTCATAACACACTCACTCACTGCACGTGTTATCTTTATGTTAACACTGTTTACAAGTGATGGGAATAAATCCAATTCCAGTGGAGAAAGTTTCCCTTTACTCACATTTCAATACAGGGGCAGAATTATCACCTTCGAAATAACTTTGCCATTGGTAGAAAGAACCGAAAATCCAACATATGAACGCCTGCCACACCACAGCACACAAAGCTCCTGCTTTTAATTAGTTTGGCTGAGGGCTTTTCAGTTGTTCTTTTGCTCTTCTAATGAGGAGGACTGTGAGGCGTCTTTGAACTAGTTACAGACTCAAAAGATTTGGTAAACAAGGATTCTGTTTCTGTAAGGATTCTTACTGTTTCTGGTAAGAGCTTGTCCTGACAGATGCCTTCTTCCTCCTGAGGTTTAGACCACAGTTTGATCTCTTTTTTTCTTTAACCTCTGAAGCATTTTATAACCTGACAGGCAAAGGCCCAGCAGTAATTAGACTGATAGAGCATTGGAAGTGTAGACAGAAGAAATGGTTGAAAACTGTTGCTGCTCTCAAAGCTGACAATGCCAGGTCCTCAGGTCTCAATCAGTGCAGCTCACATTTTTGAGAGGCCCTGTCCAGCAGTCCTGGTCCAATACAGACCTTGGGTCCTGCTGGAGCTTGGAGACTGCTTGCTGAGATATCTACACAAGCTGCCTGCCACAACCTCCTGGGACAGCTCAGCTCTCCCCTACTGCTGCTCCAGGGTTGTGCCTGCAGAAGTAGGGAGGGAAGGAGAGGAGTAGAGGTTGGCATGATGGCAGTGTACAAACTGCCAGGTGTCACTCATAGATGCTGAAGAAGAAATGTTATTTTTCAAAAGTTTCCCTCATGACATACAAAACACCAAATACTTCCAAATCCAGAACTGATAGCCTGGCATGGTGCCCTAAGTCATGTCTTACATAAAGAGTGATTTGTCTCACTGCACAACAGTGCTCTTTATCCTACTTATACAGTGAAACACCAAAGCTATCTTAAATCATAACAACCAGGCCTCTGTATGACTGTGCTGGCTCTTACTTACCTCAGGGACTGCTTCCTATTTCTCAGGCTTCAGAAACCCTCGTGTTTTCCTGATGGCTACCTGCTCGCAGCCCTCTTAACCTGACAGGTAATCCAGCTGGTGTGTTCCAGTGCACGTGGCACGGTGGCCAGGCATCTCCAAGAGGTATATTTCCTGTTTGAGATGATTATATGCCCGAGAAAAAAGTTGAGTGATATTGTATCTCTGAAGGTGCAAGATCATTAGCCCTGAAGGTTTGAAGGCCCTCTAATTATGTTTAACACACACTCATTAACCTCTGGACAATTTACCTGACTGTTAAGCTAGAGAGGACCATTACCTTGTGTCAGGGTTGGTTCAGTCTCCATCTATGCTGGGAGAAAGTGTTCATCTCATCCTGGGTTGATATCGCTGCCCTGGTCAAGAGGGGCTTGCAGACATCTACGCACCAGCACGGGCAGTCTTTGATGCCAGACCAGCCTGGAAGAGATTGGAGTGAGCCATTTAGAGTGTGTTAGCACTGCCACTGAAGCCTGGGCTTGAATCCCAAGTTTTGACAGAGCAGTTCTACTCAAATTTTCTGCTTACAGTTCTACAGACCAGCCTCTCTTTGCGGAAGGAGAAAGGCTGTAGATGTTTGTCAATCCTTGGAGATCCACGGGAGGGACTCTGGGGGAACCCTCTGGGCTGAGCTAAGGGGACCAAAGGGGCTGATCCAGAATTTAAGGGCTGCTTTGCCCAGGAGACCAGTCAGGGCCAGGATTCAAGCCCGTTGTACAGCGTAACATCCTCTCAGAGGGAGGAGGCTCTGAATCCCTTCAGTTACCTTGCTCCCTGAGGTTTATCATGAAGAAACTGAGTTACAGTCATTCCTGCTCTGCTTAAAGCTTGGTGGAGTATGTTCAGATGGCCAGTTACTATGAGCTTTCTGCTGGCGCAGAATAGCAGTTTGCCAGGAAACTTTACAAGACTCCCAAAAGTCATTTTAAGTCATTCTGGACTTCAGAGAAGTTCAATTGCAAAAGCCAAAGGGAAACTAAGATGTACAGACTGATGGGCAACTGCAAGGGACAAGGAAGATAGATGCTAATATTCAAATACTTGTAAACTCCAGCTGTTTCTCAGCAATGTTACATTTCTAATGGAAAAAGGAAAGAAAGCAGCATACAGCCATTCAGTCCAAATGAAAGCTACAGAGTAATTAAATTTGCATGTATCAATACAGATAGCACAAAAATATCAGCGTTTCTTTTTTTCTCAACATCTATCTAATAAAGGCCTTTCGCCTGTAATATGGACATTTTTGTGACTATTACCTAACTGGAGGCTCGCCTACACTAAAATAAAAAATTGCTGATTTAAAGCACCAAATCCTCTTTACTGCAGCCAGTCTTTTACCACTATATGTTGGGACTTGCTGGGCAGCTTATTTTCATTGAGAAAAATCAAATCAGCTTTTCCAGTACAAGAGCCCTCTCCAGCAGCAGAACTGCAGCTGCCGTAATCTTGGCACTAGTGTAATTAGAGAGGTCAGGAATCAGGTAACACCACCACCATAACGTTGTTTTTTTTTTTAGTGCTAGATAAAGAAAGTACATGCCTTTAAAAAGTTAAAGCTGCTGAGGTTAATGCATTGGGGGTTTGGGGTGAGTTTTGTTTGTGCCGTGCTCTTGCACCCTGTGCCAGGTACTGCATGAACACAGCAAACCGTGATTTTTGCCTGGAATTCATGAATATTCAGTTATGGGCAGCTTTAAGCACCAAATTGAGTTGGGACACAGTACATGGCAGTATAATGTGTTGGAATAAACTGGTTTACCAGAGAACAATATTTTGAAAGATTTTAAATGTGTGGGGAAAGAGCTGGCAATGTCTGCAATCCTTTTCACTCTTCCCATCATGAGGTAACTGACAATCAAACACTGGCTTCAAAAACAAAACCTGGCAGGTTTGAAGTTTACTGCATTATGTCACCCAATCTGCTTTCTTAGCCATTCCCTTCCTCAAATGTTGAGGCTGCATCGCATTTTCCCTACTATTCTGAGAAAACAGAATGCTTTGCCAGTACGCTCCTTACTTTTGGTTATTTTTAAGTCTCTGCAAAAGCTCCTACTTTCTTCTGGAGCCAATGCCTATTGTTTATGGAAGCAGTTCCAATTTGCTTTCTATAAGAAAAAAAATTAATCTACTGCCTCGAAAGCACTGCAAGTATTTGCATTGTTCTCCTGTATTGTTCTGCTTCAAATGGGAATTCTTTGGAACCACAGAGGCATTGAGTCTCCTTCGCTCCCTCTTTTTTCACCCACCCCCCCGCCCCGACTCTCAAATAGTGGCTTTCAAGCAGTGACCTTTCTTTCATGGAGGCCAGCTTGTTATTTTGGGTTGGATTTCCCTGCTGATTGTTCTGCGCTTCCGCCTGTGCTGCTCTGTGGCGAGGCTGCTGCTGCTGCTGTTCCCGGTGGGGTGACCACCCTGCGCTCGTAACCCAACTGAGCACAAAGCCTGGGAGCTCCTGGGTTGCTGCCTCTGACCATAGGAGGAGTCAGATCCCTGGCAGCCTTTCCATCTTTGCACAGATGGCCAAAAAAACCATCAGGTGCTCATAATAGCCACAAGTTATAAAAATCTGGCAAAAGCTGTCAGTAGCCACCTTGTACACATGGTGTATAACCATCCTTCAGATGCTAAGGAATGCAAAAGCAGCTTTCTAGAACTATTCTCAAAGAGCTTCATCATCCGTGATGAAGAAGCCACAATATCCACAATAAAGCCCATATAAAAGCCTGATCTTGTGTGCTTAAGCAGGTGATACACTGCTCTGCACGTTACCTGATGGGAATAAACATTTGTCATCAGATGTACGCTCTTTTTCTCTTAACAAGATACAAGATTTTCCCTTAATATTACAAACCTTTGGGAAGGACATCCGGAACCCATCCTTTTTCACATAGTACCTCTGCAGGACCTCAACTAGCTTGTGTCACTATAAAACAGTGAACCCATGTGCAAAAAGCAAAAGCATCAGACATACATAGGCTTCAGTGTGAACCTTGAAATTGGTCAAAATTTCTAAAATAATGTTTAAACAAATATCTTGGCTACTCTAAACGGACAGAGCAAAGTCTAGTCACTCCATTTTTTTTTTTGAGAAAGCAAAGATCAGCTGTAAAATACAGATTTACTGTGCTGAAGGAGCTCATCTTGAATTCTATATGCTGCCACTGAGCCTGGCAACAACTTCTGTCAAAAAATAAACTGGTACATCTCAAATACACTTAGCAGCAAAATATGTACATCTTGGTTCCTTGAGGACTGCTGCAGGCCTAGGAATCTGGAGCTCTGAGGCAACAGGCTTTATTTTAGAAGCAACATGTTCTGGTGTATTTGTTAAAAAAATATTCTCAGAAATTCCAGTTCACCAGGAATTTGAAAGCTACTTATTTCAGGCTGATTCAGGATGTAGACCAACTGTGAAGAGATGAGGCTTCTTGGTTTCTTGTGAACTTGAAACTCTGTTTTTCAGCCAAAGCCTGTCAGGACCCTGCTCTCAGCTTGCACGTACATGGCACAGAGATAATTAGTAGAGTCTTCTAAGGACTCATTTCATTTTGAAGTCGTTAATATTTCAGAGTTCAAACTGGGACAAAGTACATTCTTTTGCCCCAAATATTTGTAAAATTCCTCACTTCTGCTTATTTCCCAATAATAGTTTCCATCTGCCACTGACTGCAAGAAAAACTCCAGTATGTGAATTTTAAAAGCTTATAGATTTTTACATCCATGTTGTAATTTTGAAAGCTTCAGCAAACTGAGGAGAAGAAAATTATTTTAATATAACCTTTTAATTGCCTTGTACTTACTGCATGGGGAGGTGTGGTAGGATGCTGAGAACCTGTGCTAACCAAACTCTGAAAGCACTTCACTGACAGTATAGGTAAAGCTTTAAATAACTACAAAGTGGAAAAAAGGATAAATGAACCACCCCAAGTCCTCCAACCTTGGCAAACATCTACTGTGTTCAGAAACAGAGTGAGAGACAGAAGGAAGGTGACAAAAAGGAGAAAAAACAACATCTGAAATTCCAAAGTGTTTTCTAAAAATTGAAACAAGTTGAAAATTTAAATTTAAGGGAAATATTTTGCAGCACTAAATACTTTTTATACAAAAGTCTATATTTTGCAAGATAAATGTTTAAGACACAAATGTCGGCCATCTGTAACTGCAGCAGTGAGCCTAGGCAGCAAGATGGAAAAGGTGTCGTGGCAAATTGCCTTCCCTCCATCTCTTGAGCGCCACGTTTAAATGAGCTGGCCCATGTCCCAGAAGCAGCAATGCCATATTTGTGTTGTGAAAAACGCAAGGTGTTCGGCCTGTGACAAGTGGCTTCCCAGCAGCACAGCCATACCGCTTCTTGTGTCCCCACTAACTGTTCCAGAACTACTTCAATAATATACTTGTCATTGAGGCCAGAGTGAAAAATGTCCTCGTTTCTCTTTCTGCTTGCAGACAAATCGCTTTTTGCTCCTTGCAGGTAATTTGGGCTACAAATACAGGAATATGTTAGCTGGAAGTAAAAAGGGAAATAAATATTTATACGTGGCTCTCATGCAATTGTACGGGTGCTGTTTGTTGTGCTTGTGTGTGTCTGAGTGAAGTATAAATGCACATGTATATTATTTATCTGTAGAATGTTTGCGTGTGTTCAGCAGCTCTGTTTCAGTACACCTATGCATTCCAATGCTCATTATATAAAAATATCTGGTTCTTATTTTAAAACTCAATGAAATATCTGAAAACAGAAAAGCATCTGCTTCACTTCAGAGACTGACACAAAACATCTTCTCTGAACTCATTTTATCTAGAAGTGTGTATACTCAGAATGTATGTAACACTGTTCATGTGAGTCATCGTTATCCAGAAGTACTCCAAAGTTTATTCTGAACTAGCCGAAAAGTATTAACTGCCTTCTTCAAACCCTCTTCTAACCAATTCTTAACACTTCTTCTCACCCTTTCATCGATTCCTCTCCCTGGCATACTTCTATTCATCTCACTAATGAGAGGCAGATTGATTTCTACCGTTTCACCTTCAGCTGCCTTATCGATGCAGGGATGATCTAGCAGGAGAACAGTTACCATTTGGTGCCAGGAGCAGAGAAGCTCAGTTAGAGGACAAAAGTTGTACGCTGGGGTACTTGAGGCCCAGTTGCAGTCTGAGTTGCAAGGAAGTTTGGGCTACGCTGAGCTGAATTTCATTCACTGTAATTATGAGGATTTTTTGAGCACTAAAGTTGAACTATAAACTGGTCAGACCTTCATAGCAGCAGTATGTTTGGTCTTTGTTTTAAAATGCATGGCAGTCTTTTCAAAATTGGAGATTATCTGTCAAATGATTACATACCTATTCACATGAGAAAAGATTAGCACCTTCCATACATACCTTCCCATCAGTGTTATTCTTATATGCCCAGGCACCTCTTGCTGGTCCATTCTGAGATGTGAGCTGTGAGAAATGCAGCTGTTGAATTACAGGAAAAGTTAAGAAAGGGATTTGGAGGCCACATCTTTCCAGCAGTTCAAAGACTGTCCAAACAGTTTTAATACTGTTTCTTCTTTCGCTCTTTTTTTTTTTTTAAATTCTGTCTTTGGTGTTTTTTTCTCTTTTCCCAGGAGTACATATTAAAGGAAGTTCAACCAATCATCCGGCTGTCTCCCGTTTTCCATGTTAGTCCAGGCTTACTTGAAGAGATGATATATTTGACAGATTTTAGCTTGGCTCTACCACTCTCAATTTCCCCCCTTTTTTTCACTCTGCACTTAAGATTTGTGATGGGTAAATCTCAAAATATTAGAAGTTTGGCTTGGATAACCAACTGTATGTTTGAAATTTACTTTTCAATTTTAAGAGATCAGGGTCACTGCAAGAAGCATATTAATTATATGCCTTGAATTCATGGGATTTGAATGACCAAAGGCTTTGGCATACTTCAGAAAGAGAAACAGCTAATAGCAGTATTTCCCAGGAGCAACAAACATACTTACAGTGCCCAAAAATTAAAGAGGCCAAAGGGACTCATTGATTTTCAGTAGCATCGGGAGAAAAAGAGAGCTGAAGGCATCATTGGATTGTTCTACTTTGGAGCAGGACTTAAAAGCTTTACCCTTTGGATGCCCTGACCAGACATGGGGTAGGGGGCAGTGCTGAAGCCTGTGAATGCTACACAGATGGTGTCCTCACAGAAATGAAAGTGTGTATGCTCCCTGGATGCATCAGTAACTGGAAGGCATGTATGTTGTCCTCTGGGCTGCAGAGCGCACTCTTAACTCACCCTCCCTACGAGACAGTGTTATTCTTAGTGTGGAAACCTTAACTCTGAGTCTTGGCTGACATTTGGCACCACTTTAAAATCAACTTTCTGCAGAGATAGATCAACTCCAGAATTGGCCTTGACTGTATTTTCTCACAGAGAACGCAGACAGGAGATGAAAATCAAAGTTTAATCCTGTTGCATGCTTTAGCAAAGCAAAATACAACACCTATCTGGGATGTAGCATTTCTCTTTTTATTTATCTATGGTATGCCTGTGTATAACTGACAAGTATGTTCTTGCTCTGTTTCCAGATCTAACAGCATCACAGAAAATAGTTCTGATGAACAAAACAAATACCTACTGTTCTTGTAATATTTTTACATTACCTTAAAAAAAAAAAAATTAAAAAATGGCCACAGACCACAGAAACACCTGACTAAAACTAAGGTGCTTTTGATAAAGTTTTGATTAGTCAGAAAAATTCTTATCAGGAGGTTCATGAGGGTCTCTCTGAAATATAAGTAGGAGAAAAGCAGGTTACATGTGTTTGAGCTTTACATGTGCACACATGCAGAAGTCCAGGACATAAGCATTTTGAGGCAGGAGTTGGATAGACAACACTGATATTGGCCACGGGTATCTAGAGTGGCAACTCAGATGTTGCAATACTTTCAAGCAAATAAAGAAATTTCTCCAGTGTATGCAAAATGGGCGCTGAGCTCTTTGGAAGATCTGGACTATAGAAGTGATATAATAAAAAAATAGTTTCCTCAAATGGGTGGTACAGTGGACTTGGGGAATGAATGTTTGTGGAGCACTCAGACCCTGGTATGAAAAGGTGCTGTAAAAGTTCAAAGTATTATTGTTATGGCATACTTACTCAGCAAGGCAGGGAAATATCAAAGGCTTTCTTCTCCCAGCTGGCTCAGTCTTATCTCGAGGAACTGTTGGTGGGTGGTGATTGCTCTCAGGGACTGGTGATGACAGAGGAGCGAAGGCACTAACCTCGCTTGCAGAGCTGCTCTGGGCACCCTCCTGGATCAGCCAAGGCCTCAGTTCCTCCTTGGTGCTTTTCGGTACGCACACACCCTGTTCCCAGAGAAAAGCCTGAAATAAAAACAGAGAGCTCTGACACCTGGCTAATGGAGGCACTCAGGCAAGGGCTTTCACTTGTGACTGGTACATTGGGAAATCATTGATACAAATTGCCTCAGACACTCAAGGCTGGTGATCCTCCTTCCCACAGGCTATTTTTAGGCCCAATTAGGCAGATAAAATGACACTGGAATTAATTTTTGTAGACTCTAATGTTTGGGCTTGCTTTTTTTTTTTTAAACGCTTCTTCTCTCTAGATATATGGTAAATGTCCGAATTACAAAAAGCAGTTAAAGAGATTTCCCCTTCAAGAAGAGATGTTCAAGCACTGAAAGACTTGCTCACTGCAAAACCACTTATGGCTGATTGCAGGGGAATTTGCTCTCACCACCTTCAACCCAAACCAAATAACAGAATATGAAATAACACATATTCTTGGCATCAGGCTTCACGAGAGCTCCCCCAGGTCTGTGGCAATGCAAAGGCTAGCAATGTGCCCATCAGAAGAAGATAAAACACAAATAACAAATTCATTATTAAATAGTTTGGGCAGGGAGATATGAATTGGCTTATGTCTATTTTTGTTGTCATTATTATTAGTTGCTGTTTGCTAAAACCAAGTTTTTCAAAGTTGTCTTTCACATTACTCCATATCCCTGTGCTAAATCCCACCTTAAATTTGATGTTGATTGCTTTTGCGAGATACTGGGGAACAAAAGCAGGGAGAGGAGTACAACTGGCGAGATAGTATTATTCACGGCTCTTATTACTAGAAATTATGGACAAGCCATTCCCATGTTATTTGAACAGAATTCATATATTTGGACTAAAGGGAGCTCCATAAGCGCTCTCCAGCAAAGCCTCTACCTGTGTTATACTTTCTAAGATCAGTAGCTATTATGACAGCAACAGAAAATGCAAAACCTGACTGCTGGCCTCCCTGATTGCGCTGCCACAAACCCCTCCAAACTCTTAAAGCTGCTCAGTCCTTTGGAACAGGCAAGTCATGAGCTGCACCTCCTGCAGCCAGGCTCGCAGGCTCAGAGCCCAGCAGTCAGGAGGGTGAAACGCTGGCTGTGTCAAAGCCAACACAGGAGTTTTGCCACTGACTTCAGTGGGGGCAGCATTTTGCCTTGGGAGTACAAGCCGATGAAAAGCTCTGCCTCATGATCACATTCCTGTGGCTTGACATGTAAGCGCATGTTGGCTGTGCGGCGGTGACTGCTCACGTGCGTTTCTCAGCCTGCAGGACCTGCCAGCAATGCCACTTGCTTTACCCCACAAGGGAAGAGAAGTCGGTTTTTTGCATCTGCCAGGCACAAGGGTTGTAGGATCGGCCACTGCAGCTCGGCTGATGCACAGCAGCTCAATAGTGACTGAGCCCTCAGTAACCTGAACCTGCTACTTGATGGCAGATGGCGATGAAATGGCACGTGGTTATGAGATAGGGGACTGATGGTCCCAAGCTGGGCTGAAATGGGGTCCTGGGCCACAGGCAGGGTTGAGGGAGCCCCGAGGAGGCTGAGGAGGAACATTACAGCCTGCTAGTGCCCACAGGGAACCGACACAAGCATCTTAAGCCCAGGGAAACAAGTGCTTCATTTTCTGATGTAAAGACATCACTAGTTCGTAGCATTTCCAGCAGAAGTGAGCCACAAACTCCCCTTATTCTACCATCTTATGTCACAGGCCCAACATTTAACTGTGTAACCTTATATTAAGTACAATAATTTAAGTCTGATTGCAGAGTACCATCACATAAACCAAGCTTTAAAAAGTATCTGATACTTAAGGAACAAAAAAAATCTTGACTAAGTCAGCAGGAATGATTTTTTTTTTTTTTTTTTGCATCATTAGTACTATTCTGGTATCACACATACTACTTCCCCCTTAATTTCTGAAAGGAACATACACATCATCTTTAGGTTTGAGTTTCTTCTTCTTTGTATCTCCTAAATATGTCTCAGCATTAGGATGGCTGGTGACAGAGGAGTAATTAGGGCTTCCCAATAATGAACTACAAATCTAGGGCATAAAATAAAATATCACCAGATGCTCAATATTAACTGCACTGAGGTGCATTTGTTTTAGACAATCCATGGTGTAACCTTACCTCAAAATACTGGGTCATAATAACTACTTTAACAAACAAAAATGAGTAGGTCCTGAAAAAGTGAAAAAATCCTTTAAAGTCTAGGTTTTACACCTAAAGACTTCACAAGGTACTTGCTCTATCTCCTCTTCTAAGAGGTTTCATAGGTCTTGTGAATGTCTGCCTCATCATCTACTTCCTTGACCAACATCTAAGCACCATATTAGCCTTCATATCTCTGCCTGTATTGAACCCTGCTCTGCAGTGAACCTTACCATGCCATCTCTTTGTTCAATCCCAGCTCATGGTGCAGAGACCCCGTAACACAAAGATCTTCTGTCTGAAAACAAGCCAAAACAACAAAACACAGTATTTGTTAATTATTTGTTTTCAAAGACTTGAGAGAAACACTGGCAGATGGTCTTCTAGCAAGGACTCTACAAGGATGAGCCATCAAGGAAATCCTGAACTTCCAAAGCAGCAAAAATTATACTCTCACAGTCATAACATTGAGGCAAATTTGTCTTCTGTGAGGGAGATAATGGATTCTTCAGGTCTTAGCAGCTCCAGAGCAGGACACCTCTGCAAGGTCATAACTTGAGCACAGCGCCAAACCATGTGTCATGTCTCTGAGAAGGGAGCTGAGATTAAGCATAAGAATTGCTTGGCTGCGCTTAGCTTTGGGTTTTGGTGTCAGCCCAGCAATTACAACTGAATCTCACAGCAAAAAGTCACTATTCCATAGTCTTTCAAGAAGCCTTTGTAAAAAGGGACAATGGAGGGGAGAGGTAAAAGGAAAAACTGCTGAAAACATCTGAAATGTTCAAAAATAGTTTATCTTTAATAGTACTGTGTTGGCACCATATATTTAGGCAGGCAAGTTTTCTTGACTTCTCTAATGGAAATTACTGCAAAGGAGCAAATAGTTTGCTTTAGTCTCATTTTGTAATGCCCATAAACATAGCAGAGATTAAAGGTACCTGTTTGAATTTGGGTAAAAATAGATGGGATTTTGAAAAGGAGTAAGAAATGCCTGGGAAAAGAGACTTGCATATGGTCTTAATCATGCCAATGGATAACCCCCACATTACCCTTTAAAAGGTCATCTGATAAACATCAACACTGGGCTTTTCTCACAAACCCAACACCTAACATTGCTTCAGGCTACTGTAATATGGCATGAGAAGTTAAATTAGAAGCATATATTTGGTAATAGCACCTCTGAGAGGGAGTCTTCAAAAGCCTGTGCCCCCATTAAAGGATTAGGAGACTAGCATAAGTATCAGCCACTATACTCCATCCAAAGAGAAACTGAACGGGAGAGAGAAATCAGCATTTTGTTCTGATTAGCTGCTTTGATTGATGTAAATTTCTTAATTAGCTTTTTTTTCCCCCCACATTGCTGCAAGCCTACCATTGGGGAAGACTGTAAAGAATACCGGTGTGAAGCTTCCAAGCTTTCCCCTGGCTCTTGGAGGTCCAGTGGTGATCTTTCCAGAACACATGTTGATGAGGCACACAAAATAAAACAATCTCCAAGGAACTGGTAATCTAGGGCTCCATTGTTTTCAGGACTACCCAGAATACAAGTTACAGACTTGGAGATAAAACTATTCAAGGATAAGAATGTGGTCATTAAATAGGTCTGGAAATGTGATAACTCTGTATAAAACAATGGAAGGGATTTTAAAAATTAAGTAGGGATAATTAGAGTTAGTACACTCAAAACCACATCTTTTTTATTTGAGCATCTTCCTTTCTGGAAGCAAATCCATCCAATTTTCTTGAGTGCCAATATTTTGAGGTTATCTGCCCCAAAGGCAGGCAAGAAATAGGTCTGATTGTCCAAGGAATAAGGATGAAGGCAAAGGACACATGCTAAGGATTGAAGGCTGACTGAAAAAATTGGAAGGCTGAAGGTGAAGGAAAGTCTGTATCAAGGTCATTGATGAGGTTAGGATATTTTTAAACCTGGGAGGAAACCCCTAACCAAGTGGTTTTATTTCTTTTTCCTTGCACCTGATTCAGTGGGACAAGTTCAGTCGATCTCTTCACTCACGCAAACAGAGGTCTGTGTTATGCTACCACATGTAGGCTTTAAGAAAGTATAGATAGAAATGGAAATTTGCTCCCATTTTGATAGCCTCTTGCAGCTAGTCAGAAAATTCTCTGCATATAGGTTTTCAGGAATTTCCTAGTTATTTCATCCCCACTTCATCTTTTCAGCTCACACATCAGGAACCATGATTTCCTCAGTGCTGGGTCTACAACTCCTATGCAAGAAGATCAGGCTGTGCTCCTTCTCCTCTAGATTTCCTTCCCACCATGAAGGATTTCGGGGCAGGGTACAGGCTTAATTTCTAAGTCTGTGCAAGGTAAACAGGGCATGATAAAAGTGGCCTTGCTCTTTCACAGAGAGTGGCTCTGAGCTCCTAAATTATCTATCTCTAAAGTCCTAAGTGATCCTCATGGGTTTTCTCTTCTGGACTCATGAGAGGGGTAGAGTAGTTCAATTAAATTTTCCTTCCCAGCTCCCACTGAAGAGGAAGCATTTGTGAACCCCTTTCTCCCAGCATTTCTGTATTTAACAGGTCCTGCCCCCACAGACTCCTATCTTAAGAGCATACAAGCAGAAGCAGGCTGCTGTAGCAGGAATCCAGAAGCTGGACCTGTCAAACTGAGTCTTACTAGATACGAAAGGGGCTAATAAAAGAATGGGTGTTTGTTGTATTTCTGGCAGGGATGGTTGCTGAAAAGCCTAGAGAGAAGGATCCCGAGACACCTCAGCTCCTAAGTTGCGATGGATGTATTTCTAGTTGATCAATCTCTGTGTCTTTGTGGCCGAATTAACTTCCCACTTCGGGCTTTTGACAGCTGGACAAAGCAGGGTTTGAGCCGTGCCTTGTTTTAAGTAAGTGTGGAGAGATGTTTTCAGTCTGACCTTGCCAAATCAGTCCCTGGCTTGGGGCGTTTGCTGAGATCCAGGAAAGATTTTCCCACTGAATTGCAAGTGGGAAAAACTAATTCTATCCACAGCGATTTGATGGAGTATTGAAGTGACAAGTGTTTTGGGAGAGATGAATCTACCTTAAGATCTGCAGAGCCTCTAGCTTCATAAAGCAGAGGAATACACTTATATATGCTGACTTGGTGGTGGTGGAGATAGTTAAAAGCCTATTATAAAGTACAGTTTTCAGAGACAGAAGGAATATTTTTAACCACACTGTGGCTTTGTTCATGATTAACCTTTTATATTAAGGAGATAAGATTTGGCAAGAGTAAATGTGGGCTTTGTTTGGCTTTTTGTTCTTAAGTTCACATATTTTGTTAAAGTATATCAGATAGAGATGTAAAAGCATACATGCAGATATAACAGGGAGCAGCAGAATAGCACAGAAGCAGTGAACAGAATATCAATGCATAATTACAGATAGCAAAAATAAATCTTCCGTATTTAAACACTTCCATGTATTTTTCCCTTCTACTTGTTTACTCTTGTTCTTAGAACAATTAAAACCCAATTCAAATCAATAGCAAAACTCGCGTTCAGGATTTTACCCTGGATCTCCATGCCACGTAGCAATAGGGCCTCTCTCTCACTTGCTGCCCCGCTGTTTCCTTGCTCTAGTCAGTCATTGCTGTGTTAAATAATTATAATGTCACTGAGCTTTATAAGATTGCTTTTGAGACCTAGGGCTGTTTGAATTTATATATTACTCTGAGTGTTTTTACAGTCATCATCAGTGTTGTCCTGAGAAAATATTTCACATGAGTATGTCCCAGTAATGATAAATACACTAACTGGTACTTCTTAGAGACAGTACTGAGCTTTTTAACATACAAGTATTTATGTTCTGCTTTTAAATATCAACACTTTCATGATTTATATAATGGTAATTATTATAATGATATTCTCAGGCCTCAACCAAGTGTACCAACTTCTGCCAGAGCTGGAGAGATGCCACGTAGAGAGCTGCCTTCATATTCATGTCTTCCACCGCCTCTCCATTTTGAGTGGCATTGCCCTGGGCGGGGATGCCCAGGTAACACTGGTTGATGGCGTGATTGCTGCCGGTTTGGTCAATCCATCAAGGACTGAAAAGGAGATTTAATGAGCTGGAAAGTGTAAGCTAGGAAAATAAGGGCATAGATGTTCTGTCAGCTGCTCACAGGCCTGAACCTGTGGCCTTTCCCCACAGGAGTAGAAAAAGTGTAGATGACAGCAAAACATGCTTCAAGGCTTGCTCTTGAAGTCTCTTTTCACCTGGCAACAGCTAACATTTGGGACAAGAACAGGGCAAGTATCAGCCAGGGCTACACTGTGGGCAAGCAGCCATGCACCTTACCTTATCCTTGTACTGCTCTGTACCAGTCTGACACCACACTTCTGTGTTTACCAGTAATGTTCAATCAGGCACAATTGCAAAGAAGAGCCTGGAATGAGTAAGAGAAAAATGAGTTGTCAAATATTGCATTTAGAGAAGTTAGCAAAGTGTGTAAATAAGTTATGGTATTGATATCCTGACAGACTGCTCAGCCAGGAAATGGAAAAAAAGAAATGCCTATTGATCAAATAAATGAATTTTTAACTCTAAAATTGGTTTTAATAGATTAATAGCCCCTTACACTGAATCGAAGTTTGCTCCCCTAGGCAAATCCTCAACAAATACATACACTGAAATTTCTCCACCTAAGCCAGCCAAACCTTTCTGTTTTACACAGAGGGTAGCTGTGACCCTCTGATTTCAACAACCACACTGTGTGTCAAAGGCCAGGAATTCTGGATTATCTCACAGAAGTCAGTTCCCAAACTCCCTATTGGCATATTAAACAACAACATGTTCAAACAAAACAGCGCAAGAGAAAAGCAAAACTAACTCTTGTTGGTTGAGCACACCCTTAAATGTGTTTCTACCAGCTTCTGCAAGCAGCCTTTTCCAACACAAACCTGCTTTGGCTCCCAGAGAATTGGATATTTCACACTGATACAAGAAACCTGCTGCCACAAACAGCATTCACTTGCCAGATTTCTATTAAGCTAGCAAGAAACAGCAGCCATTAATGGGACTTGCTACTACAGCAGATAACCAAGAATAATATTCAGTAGCTAGCAAAGTAGGCTCAAAAGATGCATGTTCTATGGCGAGGTCTGCCATTGACCTCCTGCACAAGTAATTTCATGTCTCTCTGTTACAGTTTCTACAGCTATATAATGGAGAGGATTATACTGAACTCCTTTGCAAAGTGCCTTGAGACCTATTGTAAGAAAAAGGCTGTAAACCCCAAAAATATATCCAGAATAACTAACTGCAGTGATGAGAATACATGAAATGTGTCACAAAAGGCATTTAAAAGCTTGATGCATTTCAAGTTACAGAACAGCAGTGAAACGGAATCTCAGTTCTCATAGTTTTCCCTCTCATCTAATAAAATTTCTAAGAAGGCTTTTTGAAGTCCAGACAACTGAAAATGAGATTACTAATTGCATCTCTCTCATTTCTAGCTGAAAAGATTAACCACAGCAGCCAGATTTTTTTTTTTTCTGGCCCTTGACCGACTTACTCTCTCTATGTGGTCAGAAAGGTTAATAGGATGTATTAGTGGGAATAACTCAGCAACATCAGTTCTGTCTGAATCAGAGAAAAAAATAAAATAGTCCTCTGCTCTTTCTAAGCTCAACATTTTTGCTCATTCAGTATTTTCAAATACAGAGCATTTTGATTCCATTTTATATGCATGTAATTCCCAGGGAGCCACTTTTCCTACCTGATGACTTAAGAGTTGAGTGGGTCTATCTGGTGCATTGTTGAATGGAGTAGCTCAGATATTAGGTGGGAGAGAATGTGACTGGTGCAAGGGGATTCTCCACAGCCTTGAGCTATTCCAATAAACATGGAAACCTCAACTCTTGTCCATCACAGATATATATGTAATTTGGCTATGTGGAGGGTGGGTTTTGGCGTGCTTTTACATGTGGTTTGGCGATGTCAAGTCTGTTTTGCAGCTTGCTTTTACATGTGGTTTGGCTGCACTGAGGCTGATTTACTGTGAGTTTTTGCATGGAGCTTGGCTATGCTAATAGTAGGGTCTGCATGATTGGGATTTTACTACCCCTGTAGTAAGACAATGCAGGTTGTAATACTGAAGAACAATTCAGATAAAGTGAGAAGTTAAAAACAACCTGGCGCTGTTCCCTGTAACACCATAATAAAATACTTGAGCCCTATTATGCCCCGGCTTCCTCCATTGTGGCCAGAGTGCTGCTGTCCTGACTCCTGATTTGAAGTCATATGTTTTCTCTTTCCAATGCAGGGGATTAGATATAAATCCGTACCTCAGAGGTGGGATCCAAATGGCTTCCAGCCATGTCAGCTGTTCTACCTTTTAGTGGGCTTAATGTATCGTCAATAATATATTACAAAGAATGTGAATTATTAAACCTTTTCTTCCCCAGCCCAAATCACCAAACACAGCCATCCACAACCAGTAATTTCTCCAGGCAGTTTCAGCAGCATAAATTTAAAGGTGACAAAACTCACATGAAAAGCACTATTTCCCCCAGCTAGACCGTAACAGTCTCACAGAAATCGTTACTCTCAACCCACATAAACACACTGGCAAACTTTAATGACTAACTCTGAAGTATAAACATGGAAGTGTTATTTTGATGCAAAGATTCATGCAAGTCTTTTGCTTTAGCTCCTTTTGAAGCTTTTGTCTACAGATTGACCTGTGCTAGCTGTAATAACCTTTGTCTGTATAATGTTAATCAAGTTAATTCCTTTCAGACAAACACAATTATTCCCCAACTTTTCAGTCTGGCTCTTCTCACTCCTAGAACAGAGCTACACATCCCTGGTTTTCATTGCCTGGATCAAGATGGCCATTACTTGCAATTTTCTTGTTCGATGCTTCAGATGCAAGACAGAACAAAAACCTTCCAGATTTCCCATCACAGAACTCCCAGTATTGTTCTAATTCCGTTTTTCCTTCCTTTTATATGCAGTAACTCAGATTTACATGTACACAGGTTTTATATCAATTGTCCTATAACTAGTCTTTATTTTTCCCCTGTCAGCGTTTGAAGGAGGGGAGATGAAGCTGGGAAGGAAGGCAATGAAGTACAGTGAACGCTACTCAAAATGCAAGTTGTCTGGAAGTAAACATGCTCAGCAGATGAATTAGAAGAGGAAAAACAAATTCTTTCACATTTGCTCGGTTCTCAAAGCAGTAATGCCAGTGAGTCACCATAAGAAACAGATATTTTATCTGTGAATATGCAAAGGAAACACTCCACCCATTGATGCTTTGATACAAAGAGATTTTCATATTAGAAATTTCTAAATGCCCATCTGTATTAGCTCTTGGAGATTTCTGCTCTTTGGTAAAAGTGCTCTGCACCCAGTTACACTGCTGTGACCTGGATGAGAGCTGCAGCTCTCAATGTATTTGAGTGACTGAGCAGAGAGGCTTTGGGATGACACTGTGTTTTACCTTTTGTGTTTTCCTTCAGCACAGCAAGTTTGCTTGTACCTCCCTTTCCTGAGTTCAGAGTTGGTCTGCAGAATTTCCTCTTCCAGACCTGGAGGACAGATGATAGACAAAGTTTAGAGTAGGGTCTTGCTTTGTGGTTGTTTGGTGTTTTTTTGTTATTGTGGTTGTTTTTTTTTTTTTCTTTAAACTTTGATTCTGAATTCCATGAAATAAAAGGTTTTGATGATCTGAAACTGAAAGAGAGAGATATTTAGAATGGAGCCATATTGTTTCAGTTAGCATGTATAGAATGATTCACCATTTCAGTTCAGTTTTCACAAACAGATGCAATACGGTAGAACTCATAATGGAAAGTATTTCTTGAAATTATGATATGCCCTTATTAGAAGGGATGCACTTTAGATCACTTTTCTTTCCAAATTCATACCATTCAGTAGAGTTCCTGACTTTCTGTGCAATGAGGGGACACTGGAATTCAACAGCTTTTAACCACGTTTCATTTATCTTTGTAACGATGCAATAAAGAGCCCGTATGAAGACACACAGGTCATCGCATGCACTCATAAAACAGAGCAAGTAATGCTGGCAAGGGAACCTGCACAATCTTCTCTGAGACCAAATTCCTGGTTAAGCCTCTCAAGATAAGATTCACATTAAGCTGTTTCTTATGTTAAAAAATGGCACCACTGGAAGAGAAAGGCTAAATATGACTTGGGGGCTCAAACTGCAAGCTAATGCTTTTCAAACCCTTCCACATGTTGGCTGAAATGAACTCGGGGTTTCTTTACCACTGTTAGCATATCAGTCATATCAGAGTCCAACATCTGAAGTGCGAGGATTTGCTTTCAAATTAAGCACATTTTTGCATGTATTTGATGTGAAATCTTTACTGCCACTCACCACTGCATTTATTGGATCCTTCAGGAGACTGATCTGGAAGTTGTAAGATTTCAAAATCAATAGCTTTGGAGTTCTCTCCCAAAACTTGGAGATTCTCATTTTCAGGTTTCTCTCCCAAATTAGAAAGGCTAGAAACCTTTTTAAACTGTTTTGGGACAAAAGTTAAGGTTTGCCTCTCAAAAGCATGATTGCCATCTATGCTTGCAGGAAAAGTGCTGGTTGTTGCAAGTTTGTGATGCAGTCATAAGAGCTGCTAAAAACAGAAGCAAAGATTCTTCAGCTTTGCACATTTTGTGCGTTCTGGTGTCCTCACTGCAGGTTTTCAGAGATAATTAATAAAAACATGGGCCTTTGTCCTCAGAGGTAATATGACCTCAGATAGACTTATCAACACCCCATGTCTGTAGGCTCCCATAGGGCAGAAGATATTTTTACCTTCAAAACCAGCAGGATATGATCTTATTCATTATATGTCTACGCCAATACTTCTGTTACTGGTAGCACCAGACGTCAGGAGGATGTACTACGCACAGAGATTGGTGCTATACAAGTACCTTGCAAGTAACCCAGCACAAACAGCTTTTCCCTCAGGAATTTAGTGCTGAGCTTTGCTCTTCCAAGGCCATCCAGATGACCTGTGCTGGAGCTGCAGACTTTGTGATGCAGCCAGCTGGGGCTGCTTGAATTATTTCTTTAAATTATTCCTTCTGCCAGCCCTCCCTCCCCATGGCGCTATCACCTGCATAGTCACCTTGGCAGCTGCTGGGAAAATGCTAGCGCACATTGACTGCCAACATTTCTGCTGAGAGCAGATATAGGCAGCTATATAAAGAAGGCATAGGCAGGTTATGCCCTTTCCTTGATCTACTGTGAGCAGAAACCTCTGCAGAATTGCTCAGGCAGTCAGCACTGAAATACAGAGATGCTTCCAGACATCTCAATGGATGCTAAGATGAAGAAAGGTGGAAAGTAATGTTGTTCTCCTTTTACTAGAAAATCTCATTTTCTTCTCTTTCCTTCCGTCCCCTCTCCAAACCAAATAAAAGAGTAGCTGAATGACTATTGAAAAACAACCTCCTCCACTTTGTTGCACCATGAGGGACCTCATGGTTCTGCTATTCTGTATCTTTGCTAGCAAGGGATGAGAGGATGAGGGTACCACAGGCAATGCTGAATGCCTCAAGACAAGGAAAGGCAAAAGAAGATGAGAATGAAAATTTCATGTAGATATAGTTTGAGAAGGACATAGCAACCGTGGGAGAATGAATACTGCCAACCCCCTAACAGTAATATATGAGGCTAATGCATTTTCCACCCACTGCTGCAATCAATAAAGGCTGCTGCTAGACACATAGGCTAAGCTCTCCGCTACAGCATTTCTCCAGGCAGCCATTGCTCCACAAATAACAAATCTTATCCAGTCAGGGTAAGCCAGTTATGGAAGTTTGCCAGAGGCATAAAAAGAGTATGCTTTCTTCTCTTTCCACCCAAACAACCCTTCTGCTGAACACAATGTCTCTACACATTCACATATAAATATATGTTGCGACTAATGGAACATACTGAATTTCAATAACCTAACTTCTACAGCATCAGAAAAGCAGTTAAGCGTTAACTGGTGCTTTGCATCTAACGAAGATACTGAGTTCCATCAGTGTTAAACTCTGTGCTGGACCCTACTGACGGATGACATTGAAGTTCCCTCACTGTTCCTTTGCTTACAGATCTTGAATTTGGTCCCATGACTATTTCTCATGTTGAATTGAAGTTCTTCAGATCTCTCAGAATGGTTTCAGAATGAAGGCAGCATTGAAATGGGATGCCTCTGACTATAGGGGTGATTAGTCCAGTATAGGTTCCTAAATTATAACCAGGAGCAGAAAGACTTTGCTATCCAATAATGTAAGGTGTATTTGAATAGGGGAAGGAATCAAGGTAGTAGATCCAATTTCTGGATATTCCAGAATAATAATTAATTCCTCGCTGGGGATAAGCCACAAAGAAGGTGTCTGTATCTGTAAATTTTAACTAATGTTTCTGAAATTCCCCAGAAAGGACCTAGGCATCATACTGATTTATATTGAAGAAATACGGACCCAGGGACTGAAGAGTTGTAAGGACTGAGTAGTACCCGACCTGTGACTGGTACACAAATGCTGAAAAAGGCTACAGAGCTACAGAGACAATCACTGACCCTGTCCTTTTCCCTGCTACCTCCAGACTCCAGGAGCACTATAAATTACCTGTTAATGGAATTGTTACTTAAGACTGCAACACCTGCAGAACACACTGGTCAGAATTTCCAAATGAAACCATGTACCTTTGCTTTGTAACCACAGAAATTTCACAGGCTCTCTTGCAACGCATGAGAAAAATCTCACCAAATTTGCTTCCAGATCACCCTATTCCTGGAATGTTATTTACCTGAACAATTATAAAGTGATTTTAGTGTTCCTGAGATACAAATCAACTAGACCCAAATACTTCTTTTCCCCTCCTCCTCTAGGTTTTCTTTTTCCCTTTGATATTTAACAGCAGCCATTACTCTATCATCAACACTTAAGCCTCAATGCTGCAATCTGAATAAGCAATGATCCACAGAGAGAAAAAACCATACATGCAGAAACACTTGGACCTGCCTAATCCAGCTGGAAAACTTCTGAGGCAAAGGAGAGAGGGAAATGAGGTGAAAAGACTGTCTACAACAGTACACCCCATAGGAAAGTTCAGGTCTTACATCTGTCTTGGTTCCCCTCTGAGAGAACTTATAATAACATCAATTCAACAGTTTGCCTCCTCTTGCATTAGACATTTAGCAGCATTAATATAGAATTTTTGATTGCTGAAGAAAACTTCTTTCCCAGGACCTAATGCTGGTGTACATTCAAATGAGAATGCTGAACACAGTCCATGTTTGAGGCGAAGAGAAAAATGTAAGGGCTTTAAATCAAAGCACAGAATGGCTATGCTTTGATTTAAAATTCATATATAAATAGATTTTTAATTTGTGAAAGCCCTAGACAAGACGCAACATGACCCTCCACGAAATTATTCCTAGGCTTCAGTGGTGAAGTCCTGATTATGATGGTTCCCATGCTGCATCCAATTTCAATGCAGTTTTGAGTGTGGTCTTCCAACAAAAATCAGCATCTCAGCATGTTATCCTGGAAATATAGCTTAATAAATCACAATCAGTACTGAGATTAAAGAGGGGGAGAAAGGGAAAACTTCTCACCAAGTTGTAACCAGTAGCCCCTGAAAATGAAATATTCCTGCTAAAATCCCACCAATTTTTCTCCTGTGAGCACACCATAATGAGTCTTGAAACAATTATTCACTTGTCTACAAATAGACCAAATAGTTGCATCAAATCCGATTTAATTTCTGAAGAGCTAAAGAAAATGGCTGGGTTTTTTATTAGCCATACAACAGAAGAGTAGATTTCTCGGTTGGATTACCTTCCTTCCTCACTCCTCAACACTATAGTCCTAATATAAATCTGAGTAGTAGGTGGGGATGATAATTTCAATCATTCATCAATTTAATCATTACTCGGTTGTTAAGCATCCACATACTCGCTATGTGGAGAAAGACAGCCATCTTTGGAAAGAGTTTAGGCTTTACCTTAGCTGTGGAGAAGCATACTTTTCCCCCTCCCTTCACAAGAAGCAGGATTGTCTATGCATTTTTTCTGTCGTTGTGGAAGTGAAGTTAAATAAATACAGAAAAAGTTTAAAAATGTGTTCTTTCAGCTATGTTTAAGTCAAAGAGAGCATGGAGCTTTCTGCACAGTTTGCTGTCATCCAACCGTTCCTAATTTCTGACCCATAGATGGCTACCACAATCAAGGCTTGAATGTGAAATATATTCATCTATATTAAGAGTAGGTTGGGGTTTGGGTGGGTTTTTTTTTTTTTTTTTTGGATCATTGCTAAGAGCTGGTGCCAAATCCAAAGCCCCAGAATGCTCTTTCCCTTAGGTACACTATGCTAGGGAAGAAGGTTGCCTCTATGGCTTTCAATGATGGGAGGCTTGGTGTGGCTGACCAAAATAGTGAAATATGGCAAGTAGTCTGGATGAAAACAGTCTGGGTGAGGAAGAACAGCAAAAACATCCAAGCACAAGACAAGTTAAAAATAAATAAATTTTTAAAAAATCATCTAATGGAACACAGGGGCTTGGAGGACATAAACTTAAAGGCTTTTTTTCCCCCTCTCTATGATTAGCTGCTGAAGACAGATAAGAATCCAAGCACCCACAACACACAGTCAGCTCAAATAAAGCTTATGATAACGATATTTGACAACCTGAACATGTAACAACCAACAAGGCTTTTACTCTACAAGCTGCTGAGCTACCTCAGATCTTGCTAAACTCACAGGAGATGCTGAAAGCTGAGGTCTTTTCAGGACTTGTCCTTAAGTGACCGTTTTATATTCTAAGGAAGTGACCTACATAGAAATAGTTGCCTGCACACGTGTATATGTATTTTCAGAATACACGTGTATTGCTTGCAGTGCTTTTCGATTTGTACTCTGGTAGAAATCCCCAGACTGGGTTTTCAAAGTTGGCCTTTTTTTATGAAGTAAGTCCTAGACCTTGATGGATTCTAGCTATCAAAGAGATGGTCTTTCCAATGTCAGAGCTGAAAAAAGAGGAAATGTGTGAAGAGAAGTCTTTACGGAGCTTTTCCAAGGCTTGCTTATGTAGAGATTGTTTCAAGTGTAGTGGTCCAGAGAGAAGCCAACCAAATAGCCTGCTTTTTAATAGCTGTGACCTTGTGCCTCTGTAAGCATTCTCCAGACTTGCACAGGAGCCTCTAGTTGTGGCACCTTGTTCTCATGCTCAAGTTAACTGCGCAGTCACACATCAAACACTGCCAGCAGCATTATTTGCAGCTATCAATGTGATCACATAGTGCGTAACAAAGCTCACAAATGTTTCTCATCCTAAGTACCTTCCAGATATTCTTAATACCATGTTAATGCTCATCATGTGAAAGGAGAAAACAGGTTTTTAGCTTGACCACCCCCCAACCTTTCTCCCACTCAAATCATGGATTGATGAGATTAGCAAGTAGCAGATCCTCACCATGACCCTCATTTGTCCTGTAGCATTTTTGCTCCCCTTAAGAGTGCCACATGCATCATATCCATTACTGCTGTAAGCCCTGTGAAACTGCCAGCAAAACAGATTGCCACTGTTACTTACACCAATTAACTATTCCCACTGTTTGTCTATAGTATTAGAACAGGGATAGAATGTAAGGTTCTGCATAATCCCCACTCAACAGCTTTAGGAAAGCACTGACCCAGTCTAAAAATTTCTCTGTTTACAGACAAAATTATAGCAAGACAATACAGAGACTTGCACACTGACAACTTCAAGACAAAGCAGAACATAGTCCCCAGGTTTAACCATCTAGCATGAAATGCCAAAAAACCTGCTTTATACCCTGAGTAAGTTTTTCATAAGCTTTGGGCTGCAATAAATGCCTTGAAATAATAGTTTCCAATTTTAAGGCCCCATCAGATCGTTCTTTTTTTAAAAGAAAAAACGACCCTCTAGGTTAAGACAGAATAGCAAGTGATCTACCTCTTCAAAGTAGTTTTGAGGGGTCTTTCAAGAACATAAGACAGTTTTAGCATTAGATAGACATCCATCTCCAGCACAGCTTCTGTAAAGAGTGCAGAAGTTACGCAAGCCTGAGATTAAATGAACCCCCAGACCAATGAAGAGAAGGTGTGTAGCTAAGGGGATCTCAGGTGGGGCTGGTGGCCCCAGGTGGGGTTGGGTCAAGGCAATTAAGTCCTATTAATGCACTCAGGGCCCTGAAAAGTTGTCCTCCTTTCTACAGATCCCTTTGGGGAGGAAGGTGTGGTTGTGGTTTATGGGGTTAACCCATCAGTTTGCCTTTCTTAGCAGCTGATCTACAGTCCATAAGACTTCCATAAACAGAGTTTGGGATTGGGATCAGGAAACCAATGCTTTAGTAAATAGGAATTTGCTTCATATCTGTCTGACAATAGGTTATGCTCCACACACTGATGGGGGAAAAGGATGGTACAGAACTTGTTCATAGAAAAAAAACAAAGCCTGCATTCACAGGAGGGTGACAGTAACACCTCTTTCTTCTCCCACTTCTCTTCGCTGTATAACCTCCTCTAGATTTATATACACAAATAAGTGCATAAGGTATTATTTTATGTTGCCAAAATCTGTAAACAAAGGTCAATTTGGTGAGTAAATATGGTCTCTTTTAATATAGCCCATTCATAATTTCCAGGAGGTAATAAATTAGGAAAAGAAAAAGGTTGCTTTTCACAAGCAAGAACTAGAAGACACAAAATTAATTGTCAATGCTAAGTAGAGATGTGAGCCCACATGACTTTGATGTCAGAAGGCCCAGCATTAGGAATAGGTCTCAATTCTCACATTACAGAGTCAGAGGTTGCATTGATAAACAACTCAAAATATATGTAGTTAGAATTTAAATGCCAAAAATAATCCCTGGAAGTTCTAGCCCTTGAACTAATAGAGAGTCCAAGCTGTCAAAAAGACTCACGATACTTCCCAGATTGCGTATAACCGGCACGAACTGGGTCTATTAACTTGGATCCAGAGCCAACAGTAGAGGCCAGAATATGTAGGTGGCCTGGTTTGATGGAAACATTTTCCCCACTGCTGCCATGTTAACAATCTGTTCTTGAGTCAGAAAGCAAGCTCCTTCCCTCCCTGCCTGCCCCATCCAGTCTCCTGGGCTTAATTGTCCTTGCTGGTGTGGTCCTTGCTGCCCACCTGCCCTGACTTGTGGCCTCCCACTTCCCCCATGCTATACTTTTTGAATTCTCAAGCACTGTTTGAAATTAAATCAAACACTCAATGGGAGACAATTTTGCTAAATACAGGGAGCTTTCGTAACATCAGAAACAACTCAGGTTAATGTTTTATTCTTTATCCCTCCCTGGACATGAGCCATTCCAGAACTTGCATCTGAGTATTTGGTTCTCACGTATATTTATTCAGTTAGCAGTGGCATTCCTATTTTTATAGGTTTGAGTTTTTAACTTTCTTGTTAGCAACATTAACAAGGTTTACAGCATATAAAGCGAGCTGTGGCATTTAAAAAATGCTGGCCTAATGTAAGACCAGCTTTTTTTTATATACATGTTCAATGGCAAACTCCTACTGACAAGCAGAATGCATTTCTATGTCTGGGCAAGTTTATAGATGGTGTTCCCACCTCTGGGCCACAAGGTCACAAATTTGTTTCTGATTCTATTAAAGAAACACTCAACAATGGTAAGTTTGTGTACTGCTTTTTTTTTTTTTTTTTTTTTTTTTTTTTATGAGAGGGGACTGTTTTATGTGATCCAAGATCTTAAAGATACTCCAAGGAATCTGTTGAATGCTGGGCTTTTCACCCGCATGCCCTGACCAAATAACGCTGGCTGCAGATTTGAGAAGCTCTGTCTGGCAGTTAAAACAGATTTCAGGGGAATCTGACACAACTGAAAAAAAGAACAGGCAATGCCTCTCTCATATAGCCATGTGTAGTTATGCTGCCTTCGGTGGGCTTTCATAGGAGCGGGATTTGACTCTGCATCAAAAGGATGTTCAGGAGTTAAAGATTCACGATATCTGTTCTCAGTTCCTATTTCCTCAGCAGATCCTCTGTGTGACTCTGAGGACCTCACCCAAAAGCTTCACCGGCTGGTCCTCCACACCTGTGCGATGGAAGGAATATTCCTACCTTGCCTGCCTTCATTTGTTAAGCAAAATTTTAAGAGGCAAGGCACGAGTAAATCAAGGTGCCTACCTCAGTGAAGGCCTTGGCACTCCATACCTTAGTAAGAATATTTACTGAACTCATGGCAAGGACAAAGAAAAAGACAAATATGTCAGAAATGGCTCCTGTTGCCCTATGAAACGCCAACCTTATTCTTTCTTGGAATTAATTTAGCTAGGTATTTTCTTCTTTATGCCGTGCGATGGCTCCAGCTGCAGCTTCTTCACCATAACTGTTTACTGCATGATGCCTCATTTAACAAGAGAGGAGGCAGCATCCAGGCTGGCCTCAGCCATCACTGACCTGAAAACACTTCACGCTGGAACACATTGCACTCTGGGACTTCATGGCTATGAACATACGGACTTTTGGCTTGAGAAATGAGTGGGGGCCATCAGAAAGACTACGCTGATAGGGTAAAAAAAAACACAGGAGAGAACCAGCATTTGAAGGGAGAAGGCTAAGCTCCTATGTCTGTTGAAAGAATTTCAGCATCATGTGTTACTGTCCAGAAGGCAATCATGAAAATGCAGAAGGGCAAGAAGCACAGCCCTTTTTGTGGGATGCTTTGGGTTACTGTGGTTAGGAGGATCAAGGCCAGGTATCACATGCCTCTACCAAAGGGAGATCATCTGGAATAAAGCAAGAAGCCAGAATTTCTAGGCTAGGGAAAAGGCTGATCGTGTTGCAACAGAGCACAGGAAAGAGAATTTGGCTGCCATGTCTGACTGGAGGCCTTTTAGCTACATGAGAGGACTCCGGGTCTATTTTCCCTCTCATTTCCTTATGCCCCCAAGGAAGCTTTTGGTGGAAATTTGCTTCCATTTATGGAAGGACTGGAAGAATGAAGACCAGACTGTGACTGAGCATCTGGCAATAAGAAAAAGGGTTCAAAGGAGAGGAAACTGCTCAAGCAGGATTTGAAAGTGCTATTCTGCACTGCAAATTGACCTGTGCAAGCAGCAGGCTGCCACTATTGGTCATTACAAGTAGATATTTTTAAAAAGTGCCAGTTCAAGAAACACTCTGAGGCTTGGATCCAGTAAGATGACTTTGCTCTCTGAAAATCGCCATCACCACACAGATTCTTGCAGCCCAATGAACCACTAAGTGATCTTTTGTGCAATATCACCTGCTTCAGATTCTCTCCTCCATCATTACCATGGGTTTGGCTATTTAAAGGCAATGTGACAGTAACACACAAAACTGTTACTAAACATCTTTGCTCAGAGGAGGACATTTCTTCCTACCAAGTATTTTTGTTTTTCTGTGCTGTATTTGGTTACCTCATAGATAATGGTTTACGATCACTGCAATACCTTTTCTAAAACAGGCTGCAACCTATCTTGCGCCTCCTAAGAACGACAAGTTTTCTTCTGACTTTAAAGGAGTTTGCAATTTTGCCAGGTTTTAGAAAGAGCCCTGCAGAAATTCTCTTTAAGCAAAAATCTACAGGTAGGCAACAGGTATGCATCTCCCTACAATCCACAGGCAGTTCTCCACTGAAGCCATCAATCTACTTCAGCCACTGTTGTCTCTGTTCTTTGGTTACTGTTACACACCATCTGGGCAGTTTGCAGCATTAGTTCTGTGAGAAAAAAAATGTGTTTTTAATGCGTTTGTATATTTATCAGAAATGAATCCAAAAGGGTTTGGGTGGCTTGTCCATGAGAGACATGATTTATAAACATGGAGTAATCAATTGCTTTCATCATGTTCAGGCTTTCTGCTCGTAATAATATGGATATTTCAATCGTTCTGGGAATGCTGGTGAAATATATTCAGGCAATGGGGAGTCCTTGACATTTTTACTATTACTTGGCATCACAATGCCAAGAAAGAAGTTGATCAGAATTTTCTATATAGAAAAATAGCAGATATTTACCTTTCATGTTTAAAACTATCTACAAGACCTTCTTGTGAGATAGTTTTCTACAGTTCCTATATTAGGCATATAGACCAAAATACTTCAAAGTACTTTAAATCTCATGTTTCCACTCAGGAGTTTCCCGTCCTTCAGTGTTATGGGAAATCAGTCTTAAAACAACAAAGTACAGCGACAAATACTGAAACTCATTTTGCTCAGCAGCATTCTCTAGAACATGGTATTTATGTGACAGTGCTAGAAGGCTAAGAGCTTGGGAGAGAAGGATGAGTACCCAGGGCTGTTGTGCACATCTGGTTTGGTTTGGATCCGTCAGCCTCTGCAACACACACTGCAAACACCACAGAGGTGGCTGTTCTGAAGTACAGTAGCACATCTTGAGTGTGTATTGAACGAAATCCTCAATGGATATAAATCAAAGGAACTACACTGAAATCAGTTCGGCTGCTGCTCTTTGCACATGTTAGATCTGATGTGAGACTCCCAAGGACCACAATCACCATTCCAATGATTTATTATACCCAGCCACTATCACGACACAATATTCCCAGCTCTTCCAGTAGTTACCCCCTGCCTTGTGCTTTCAGTGCCTCTCTCCCCTCTATCCTTCCTTCCCTCCCTTCTTCCCCCAGAACTGGCATCGCTCAGCATTTTGGCTAGGAGACCAATTCTCCAAACTGAAAACATCAAAGCATATCTCTGGTTAGATCTCATCCCAACCCTCTGAGTTTGTTGACTTGGAAAGTGAATAACTAATAAGGCAGCATGCCATTGTTTTCTGTTTATTATAATGGAAATAAATTGTTGGCTCTAAATCAGGCACTGATTGTTCCTTTGATATCACTGCCAGGAAGCAAAATGAAATGGCTTTTTAAAAATCACCTTTCACAGGGAGTGCCACAGGCATTTGAAAGATGAGCCTTTTTCCATGTCAAAGGCTCTACCAGAAGTGCCAAACACACTAGAAGAAAAATTCAATTTTTTCCCTATTAAAACAAACAAACAAAAAAGAATGTAAGAGGGAATGCAAGAGCAGGATTGTCTGGGGGGGCTGGCACGGCACAGATGTCCTGCGAGTGCTCATGAGGCTGCAGCAGAGCTGGCTCCACGATGAGGAGCACTTCCTGAAGAATATGGAACACATCCTTCGCATTTTTTTTTCCCCTCAAAAAAAGCACAGGTGGGCTGAAATAATTGCTCTGTCTGCCTGGCAGCTCTTAAACTAATAATAATAAGAGATTTAGGAGCCAAAAAGACAGAGGGGGTGCTTTGCCTCAGAACTGGAACCACCCATAAATCTTGCTTGTGAGTTTCTTTCATTGTTTTTTTAACTAAGCTACACGGAATGGCAATTTCATTGCACCTCCAATGCCTTCTCAGCATTTTAGCTTCTTCCCTATAGGCTTTTAAGGTGCAGACTTTCAGCCTGGAGTGCTATAGGTTGCGCTTCAGCACCACTGTACCATGCGTACAGAGGAGCTTCCTCATTGGAGTTTATAGCTGGATCCAGATCTTAAGCGATCCAGAGCACAGTGGTGTTTGGTTTTCATGATGTGCTGCAGTTTGATTTGGCTTACAGCAGAGGATAAAGCTCAGTGCCAGATTCAGATCTCTGGCCAAACTCGGATTTTGTACTTCAGCTACCAAACTTCATCACGGTTTGGCAAAGTCGTGCTCTCACCTGCTCACGCCATGTGGAGAACACCTGTGATTTGCTGGAAAGGCGGTTGGTCGTGCTGTGAGAAACTCCCCGGTCCAAAGCCAACCTATGAGACAATGTTTGGGCTGACTCTGGCTGCTGCAGATGATGTGTGCTGGGTGTGCAGAACCACTGAAACATGCTTAGACTCTTCAACTGCAAAGAAAAAAAAAAATGGTGGAAAGAAAAGCTGTCAGGAACAGACTTCAGCTTTGTGCCGTTCGTTGTTGTCACGACTCTTGGAACCAGTGCAACCTTTTCATTTGCAAGACTGGGACTTGGTGCACAGCAGCAGCAGCATGACCTGAGAGTAAACTGGGAGAGCTACTTAACTATACAACTTTCTACAAAAGCCTGCTTCTGAAAGAGTCCATCGCACTACCTCTAGCTACTGCTCTTGGATACCATTTTTTGAAGAACATGCTGGAAGACCCTTTTTCCAAAAATCAAACCAATACCCATAGCTTAAATGACAAAAGACGTGTGCATGGCAAACAGCGTGGTCTGCTCAGTGGTAAGGCCATGTTTGACACAGATCTTATGCCTATACTTGGCTTTTAGTCCATCTTTATTCTGCAAAGTATTTAAGCATATTATTAAACTCAAGGCTGTAGTTATGTCCCACAAAATGGGGCAATATAACTGGACCTTATTAAGTGCTTAGGACATAGGCGCTTTTCTGGATTGAAAGGTTTGAAGGGCTCCCACCAAATTGCCCTGGGATTAAGTAAAGACTTTCCATTGGCTTCAGCAAACATTCAGCCAGGTCCTAATTTTTATACTTATTACTACCTTATAAGAGGATATTTGGAAAGGAAAAGGAAGGGCCTTTTTCTCCAGATAATACCATCTCCTCTAAACTGTTTCTGAAAATGAAGGGTGTGATTACTGACCTCTAAGTACTTGATGATCACACTTTGGTTTGAGCTTTTATAAGTGTATGTAGCACTTCCCAGTAATTTTATTTCCCAGGTGGGCTACAAAAGTCATCTGGAAGAAGGCAAACCGTGTCAAAGGGCTTTGCTGTGCAAACGGATGATTGCGCTAACTGGATTGGTGTACATTTTTGGAAATTTTTCAGAGGAGAGGTAGCGGGTACTTTTATAATAAAACCAAATCTATTTATTTAAGCTGGAAGCAGTGCTTCAATTTCTCTTATTAAAAGATTGGTGATCCCTATCTCCTGCTCTTAGTGTGGACAGAAACTGGGTTCAAAGACAGCAACAAGCTATCCAGACCCCAAAAGATGCTGTGACAGAGGTGTGAAGAAGCTCTGAATGACTCCACAGGGTTTTCACAACCATGCCACCCATTCCTGGGGCATCCTTCTTTCCCCAGAAGACAACCAACCTCTGGGGCTTTGCACAGACTTGCACGCACTGAATGATGCCCATTTGCCGGTGAGCTAGGCTGTATGGTGAAGCTCACCTGAGGAAGCTGGCGGATGCTTTGAGACTCAGCAGGTTGACTCTTTTGTGCTGTTTGAATCCTAAAGCACCGTGGTTTGGCTGACAGTTACCAGTACATCTGTAAATCATTTGATGTACGTACGTTGATCTTTCCTACCTGAAGAGGCAAAAATAAACGTCAGACTTCAAAATCCAGTCGGCACTGGTATCCTGGCACATGAACTGTCACATGATATTTAAAGGTTCTGCTTGGAGACCATGGAAACTTCATACTGTGGCATGCAAAACCGATATTAAACAAAATTTCTGCTTCCACAGCTGATGTGGCCTTTGCTCATTCCACCCAGCAAGTTACTGGGAATACTCCAATGCAAAGAAAGATCTTTATTGCTAAGTCTACTTCTGTTCTTTTTTAAACACTCTCTTTGGCAATATCTATAAAACTTTAGGAAACTGATTCCCAAGGAATCAGCTCCTGGACACAGCACAGTTAAGATCAGTGCGACACTCATGCTAAAGTTATCTTGGTTTAACTTTAAAGCACCACCTCCCTGAGGACCTCTCAATTCTGGAACGAGCGACGTGTTTCTGCATTCTGTGAGAGCCTGGATTATTTTTAATCTTCTGGACATGTTACAAAGATCAATTTATAGTCTCACAGAGACAGTAAGGACAAGGGTTTGGGGGCAGGCAAAAAGGGAATTGGCTGTTGTTGATTAGTGAATACTCTTATTTCTGAAAAGAAGGAACTTTTCAGGGCAACTTCTACTGTCCTGCACTGCTTGATTCATTTTGGAGAAAATGTAGTTTGAACTGGCACAGATCCATGGACTGCAGTGGACCCATGTTCCCACAGGCCAGCAGAGATTTTTGATCAATACAAGTTGTGCAGCCCTTCAGAGCTCTGTACAGGTGCTGCGTACTACAAAAATACAGAATATGATGAGAAGGAGGTTTTCTTTTACTGTCCCCATTATGGTTATATGTGGATGTACTACAATGAGTTACGCCAATGACTTTATCCCAAATTACCTTAAACTAGAATAGCATTTTGCTTGTAATGATTGAGATACAATTTGTTAGCACTTCCTATATTATGCAAGGCTTCCAGTGAAAAAGCAGGAAGGCTAGAGTTTGAGTAAGCCTATGGTATACGCTTCCGATGATATTCAGCAATATACCTTTCAAAATTCTATATTCTTTCAGGAGGGAGACCCATCAGTTCAAGTATTTATGAGAAATCACCACAAGAATATAGCAGAGACATACATACTGAACCTGTATACATTTCAAAAGACATAAAACATAGTGAGTAGGATTTTTTCTAGTTCTACTCAAATCTTACTTGAGCCTTACTTTGTTAACTGCAATTCCTAACACTTACAAGGAACGCAGTACAATTGTTTCCTTAATTTTGGCAGATGAAAAGTAAGAACCACAGAGTTCTGTATTGTTTCCAACCAAAAGAGTCAAACGGCTTAAGTTTACCCAAAGTTTCACAAACACTTTTACAAGAAACCACGTGAGGGCATTTTACAATATGCTGGTGATGTCCAGAATTTCATACCCCTGAATTTAAAGCTTTTCCAAGTTTTTTGTTTGTTTCACACAACCTCCACCACAATTGTTTTCTTACCCCTGTATGCACTACCAGGATTTTTTAGACCACAACACTTTCCAGGAATTACAATGAAAAGTTTTAGCTCTTGCTGCAGAGAAAGGGCTTTTTTTTTTTTCTTTGGAAAACGTCATTCCTGGAAGTGCCTTTTACCAGAGTGTTCCTCCCTGATGAGTCTCAAGGGACCAGTCACAGGAAAGACTGAGATGAGGGGATGCTCTGCAGGTGGCTTCCAGGACAGGTCCTTTGGCTGCCATTTCAGACCACATGGGTCCCTTCTGATTCTCAAAAACGCTTCAGTGACACAAAAGATACTTAAAAGTGTGGCATGTCACCAGGCTACCCCTGACTTTCTGTGGGCATTTACTCAAGTTCTGCAGCTCTTCCTTGCCCCGTCCCTGTCCCCACAGAGGTGCCCAATGCCTGGGGTGGTGGAACAAGGCTCTGCTTGTGAACCCACGTAGAGTAAGCAGGGTTGATGGGAGGTTCACTTCTAAAGCATGGTCCTGATCTGAACTAACCCATTTTGGGAGACTATGAAGATGCTTACAGAGATGTATCCTTAGTGGGAAGATCTGCTACAAATGCAAAACAGATGCTAAAGGCTGAAGAAACGCATATACAAAGAAGAAAAGTGACATTTTCAAAACTATGGGCAGAAGCAGGAGCCAAACCAGGATTTGCTAACTTCCTCTCCATTGTCTTATCTATACTGCTGCTTCTTGAATTTAATCTTAAATCTTGACAATTCATAGCCTTTCCTGAACATCTATTTCCTGTGGTTAGCACTCCGTAATGTTAAAGGTTTGAATATTAAAATAAACATCCCAGTTACAGACAGTTATCTGACATCCCTGAAATGGTGAAGTTCCTATTCCCTGAACACCTGTAAACCTTTCATCTTCCCCCTCCAACAAAACCAAGATGACCTTCTCTTCCCCTTCCCCTGGTACTTCTCTTCCTAGGGCCCATGTGGCTTTCTTGGCCTGCCTTAGCCTCAAATCAGAAGACAGATGGATTTTCAATATGAGTTTTATGGTTAGTAGTACCCCTTTCCCCCTAAAATACTGCAGGTTTCTGTGGTAATTCTACTTCCAGAGTTGTCAGAAGTATGCGAAAGCCAAGCTTGTTACATGTGGACACAATTTAAATGGATAACAATACAGTGGGGAGTTATTTTTTATAAAGGCAGAGTTTTACTGAGATATGGTATGGTCCAGAATTAGAACCTCCTGCAAACGTAGGTTTTCTCTTGTGGAGGTCAGTATGTTCTTAGGACATTGAAAGTAACAGCCCTTCATCTCTCGCCCCATCTCTAATAGCTTAGCTATTGCTAGTCACATTTTAATTCCCTGATTAACAGCTCTGACAAGAGCACTCAGTGACCTTGCCTTCAGCCTGGTCCAGACACCTTTCTTTGAATGATGTTCCACATATTTCACATACTGGACATTGCAAAGACGTGCAGCTGTCGCAAAGAGGTGCAGGGTTGATATTACCTAATTGGAATAAAAACCCCATCTCCACAAGCTGACATACCACCTTGGTAGCTTGTTGGTCCCTGTCAGATGAATCACTCACCCCTCAGATCATCAGAAAAATGATCATTCCTTACTAGCACAGATCTGTGTAGACCAAGTTTCTTCACCTGCCCTCCAAGTTATCCATCACACATGTTAAATAACACATGCTGCATATGTGTATTAGCTCAGTCCTACACCCAACGCCAAGGCATACAGATTTTGGTACTGTAGGCTACACCACCCAGCTGTGTAGCTCCCACTATAAAACCAGCATGTCACGGTGGGAGCTGGTTGAGAGGAATCTGTGCAAGCAGCATCTCCCAGTTGAGAACTTTTACATCAAACGAGCATGTCCAAGAGCCCAGAGATGATGGTTGGAGCCTACATGAACTTAGACTCCCCAGCTCCATCTCCTACTGTTCCTGGCTGGACCCCCAGGGGGGACCCTGGACCTACTTTATCCACTTGCCGTGTCTGCACCAGCTGTGTTCACGTACTGCCTGCATGGGGGTCCTCCCTGGGTCCTAGCTTGGTCCCTGTTTGGAGACAGCCCTGCTTTTGCTGGTCCACAGCAGCAAGGCTCAAGCATATTCTTGAGAAAGAATGTTTCAGATTCTGGTTAAAAAACTGATCCTTTTGCCTTCAGTCCAGGCAATGGTGGTGTTCTTCATTGCTCTACGTATATGAGCTGCAAGGATGACAGCTCTGTAATTTTGTTATAAAGCAAACATGCTTCATTTTACCCCTGAAATCAGGCAATCCATGGCCAGTAAGTGACTGGCAAATGCCTTCTATATCCACCTCTTCAAGTGTTTTGGCTTTTCTTCATTTTTAATTTGCCTGGAGGCAGACATTTGAGATAACAGCTGTTATGGTGATACTATCAGTCATCTGCATGTCAGAGAATGCCAGGAAAATGCCTGTGGAGTAGACCTCTTGGGTTTTGGGTTTTAACTGCTCTGGGGCAAATTCACTCCTTTGTTAAAGCTCTGCTCAAAACATGAGAAGAGAACATAATGGAACTGGTTTCTATCCTCTGATTATGGAGAAATGTATTTTTCTGCTTGATAGGGCATAAGTTCTTTACTTGCTCTTTGACGTTCCTCAAAGATAAGCGTACCAGAGCAGTCCTTTGCCAGACCCTCTCACAAATTTTTCTTGCTGGTAAGCAATGTCAAAGCACATCTCCCACCAAGAAATGCCCCTGTGATTCTCTGGAGAGAGATATGATTTGCTTGCTCTTGATTAACTGAGGAGGCCTTAATAAACCCTGTTAAAGGGGATCTTTATGCTCCCATGAAAGACACTACTTAGCTTTCTTGGGTTCAGTTATAAAGTTTCTTGGGGAACAAAGTTCCTTTACTAATTGAGGTGGAGGGCCCAATGTCAAGAAACATCACTGAGTAGGTCCAGAGATCGATCTCACAAAGCTGAATCATCTGCAAGAGGGCCAAGTCAATTTACTGCTTCTTTGAAGAAGGTGCCACCAGGAAGGTGTTGGCTTGAGAATTATTACTCTGTGTTCATTTGTTTTTCCAGAGAAATACACAATGAAAAAACAAAATGTAGCTTTGGAAACAAACTGGGATGTGCTCCTATTCAGTATATTGATGATGACAGATGAGTTTGTCCAGTCAGTGTAATGAAATCTAAAATCCTTTGTACCAGAGAAGCTTATTTGTTATACTTTGACTGAAAATAATTCGTATCTGAGGATCTTGGACTACCTGAGTGACATTAGACCTGTGGGAAGATAGTTATGCCTACAAAATGACCATTATTTCAAAGGCGCAATGCAGATATAGGCATTTTGCGTGTCTGCAGTCCTGACGGATCTGAGCATGGACAATAAAGTCTTCTCCACACATATTTATTGTTTCCCATAATTTCCTAACACGTCTTAATAATGCGGTAGCAGAGATTTCTCTTTTCTATTACCTTGACCTTACAGAAGGCTATTTTGCCAGAAATTAAGAACTTGATTCTTGTTTGCACCACACATCTCCTGAACAATCGTGGGCAAGGTATCTAGACCACTGTGGTCTGTTTCCCGACTTGGAAAATGAGCATACTTCCTAAAAATACAGCTAAGCATTCAGACACCACAGAGATAGAGCTCATGCAGATACCACAGCAATAACTGTGGAAGAGATAGCTGACCTTGAAGGCAAGCCTTTGAAGAGAGACAGCACAGGTTAACTATCCAAGGAAACTGTTACCAAGTAAACGTTGTGGTTTGTTTCCCAGAAGTAGCTTTTTTCAGCGTTGACACCTCTGTTTCTAAGTATAGTCAATTTATTTAAAAAAAAAAAAATACTGTTAATTTCTAAAAAACAAGCAGGATTTCTGCAAGCTTTGAAGATGCACAAATTCCTTCCACCAGTGCAAATGGCATTTCCAACCCCTGTTTACAGTAGGCGTGTGAAATTTCTTTTCACCCATGATATTCAGGTGCAGCTGTTTGGAACGATGTTAAACGACTACACAGGAGAACATAATTCGTATTCCAAAAATTTCCACCCAGCTCAAAGAAAGCGTTAATAGTGGTATAAAGAGCCTTTCTTTTTGGACCTTCTAAAGACAAGAAGAATATGCTGCCTGCTTAAACATGGTGGAACCAAAAAAGGAAAGCTGTATGACATAGTAATTTGCTAAGCACAGCTTTGCCCACATGCTTTCATCACCGCTGATGTGGTAATGTAAAGGATTTGTTCAGCATTGGTGAACTCCCTGTTCCAAATGGCTCCAGGCTTTAAGCAATTTTAGTTTCTGGAGTTGAAGTGTATCTGTCTCACAGTGAGTAAGCTTTGAGGGCTGGGAATCTAACTGTGTGTTTTCTACATCATGATGATATTGTTTGGGCTAAAAAAAAAAAAGTGGTTGAAAAATGCTTTTCTTTGTTTGATTCCTAATGAGGTTGAACCAACACAAAGAAAAGAAGAACTGTGAAAGTTTGCATTTCTTGTGAAAACCTGGATAGAGGTTTGGTCCACTTGGTGACGTTACAGTTAAGGTACCAAGATAAGGTTTCTAACTAAAATGGATTCTAATTGAAGATTTTATTTCCTTTTTTTTTTTTTTTCAATATAGAACCAGAAAACAAGTCAAAAGGAGTTTTGACAAGCTATTTTGCATGTAGAAAGCTTGTCTTTTGCCACTGCTGAGATGTGCAATGTCACCTAGACACATACTGCCAGTGGGGCAGGGATATACTCTCCTGCTACGCATCAGATACTGACCATTGCTGAAAACAGAGACTCATCTTAAAGAACTAACATCTGGTAAAGACAACACATTCTTGGAGCTGAGCTTCTAGAAACAAAGCTAAGGAGAAATTAAAGGGTTTATTGCTCTAAAGCTACTGGTTATTACTTATGGTTTCCTTTCAACACTTTCTCTTTGATATTATGGTATCAAATACCCTCAAAGTAATCTTCCACTAAGATGTGGTTCCTTAGATAATAAACAATGCCTTTCTCTGGACTTATCACCTGGAATTTAGAGAAAGGGCTAGGCAAAGCTGCAGCGGGGAAAAATAAAAGAGACAAACAAGGAAACGTCAATTAAGATTAATACGATAACACTTGGAGTGACTGGCTTGGCAGTCATGCATTTCCTTCAGCATGTTCTCTGTAATTCATTTCTGTGAGAGGAATACAGTGATGGAAGTTATGGGGGGTGGGGGGGGTGTGACTGATGAAACAGAAATTTACATAGAAATGGGCTCTTTCATGCTTTGGAGGGATTTTTTTTTGTGTTAAAAGCAACTTATTCTTCCTTAGTCACAATGACAGACAAGTATCCCACACCTAGTAAAAGAGGCTGGAGTGAAAATTCAGACATCCAAGATGGTCCTTATTAGCTACCTACAGGTAGCCTCTGTTGGTGGCACCTGCACTCTTGGTCCTGAAGTTTCTGGGCTGTAAAGGAAGGAAGGGGGGTCGAACAGAGAGGAGAAGAGAATCCAGGAATGACTTTAGCTATCTGGAGAGGAAAGGTCTCTTTTCCAGAAAAATTGTTATGAGTAATCATCTTCATACAAAACATGGAAACAGTCTGAGAGAAGAAACCAAAACAAGGTGTCTCCTGTGTCTCCTTTCCCAGACAGCATCCCTCATCACCAATGATTACTTTCCCCTTTCGGCTCCATTCATCTCTTTCAGCACAATGGCACAGCTCATGATGGAGCTGGGAAAAACACCCACCCTAACCTAGCCTACAGATGTAGGTTTGAACCCCTGAGGCAAGGAAGCCACGGATCCGGGGCTCTCAGGTCTCAGTTGGCTCACCATGAGGTTATTACATGCAAAAGGTAGTGCTTAGTTTCACCATTTATTTTTTCCACTGCCTGGAAGAGCTGCCTGCCAGAAGGGCTAGCTGGGAGCCTCGCAGGATGCACGCAGACAGATGGAGGCAAAGTCCCGTGTCGTAGGGTGAATGTGATGGGAATTCAGGTGTCTGAATTCCCCATGTGAGAAGAGGAACTTCCCTTTTCTCTCCTACCTGATCTATGATGTGTGCACATTGTTTTCAGGGAGGGAGCGAGAAAAATACATTTTAAAGGCAAAACGGTTGATACCACTCTTCTGCATGCTTGAAATTAAAATGAAGGGCCTTGCCTGCTCCAAACTCTGCTAAGCATTGTGGCAGATAAGGTGAAAATAAGCTATTTCAGCTCTTTTTTTCCCCCTCATATTCATTTATATTTAAACTGTGGCATTTTCACCTGACATGTGTGTCTGATTCTTGTATGCAGACACAACTGCATACAGCAGTACAGCTCCAAATGTTAAAGAAATAAACCTGTGAGGGTCTAGGAGACTGGAAGGGAGCTATATAGAAGGCCAATAGCATTAGCTAAGAAATCTCACTATTAGGATGGTAGCCAGAGTAGATGTTGGCCAAGTGAAATAAAGGGCTTACCATTCAATTAAGTCATGGAGCCAGACATTCTATAGCTTTGTTCTGGAAACCTGAGTCAGGAACTGGGACACAACTGCAGACAATCGCTACACTAGAGACCACCAACCCTTCTCAAGAAACACTAGAGCACTTTAGAGAACTTTAACATGGGCCTGCATGCCAAAATTTGAGAGCCTTCCTTTAAGGAAGGCTGACACCTCACGTCTTTTATCTCAGACACTGCTTCAAATTTTTCCTTTGCAGAGGTGCTGGGTCATGTTCAGGTCCCTCTTCAAGGCTGACTGCTTTGCATAGTGCTGGAGTGGTAGACCTACACCATGCTATTAAGAGCTTCAAGAGCTTGTAGGATTACCAGTGCTTATGTGGGGCTCTCGTCAGTCTTGGGAACAGGGTCTGGGAAGAGAAGGGATAAGTAGCCCCTGAGTACCTTTTGAATTCAGTCTGATTTTCCTTTTTATTGCCCAGAGAAATAGTCAGGCTAAAGGTACAGCTCAGAGGGAAAAGGAGATGCACGTTGGAGTGGCTATCAGCACGGGATGGGGCCCTGCTGCTTGTCCTGTGCTACAAGGAGGTTGTCTGGTTGGAATGCTACACTGGGATTTTTTTTTGCCATTTCTTTTAATGCAAGAAATTCATGTAACCTGTGACCGCATGTCTTTATTGCCAGAGATCATGTCTTTCTGCCTTGCTTCATCTAAACCAGCCCAGTATTTTTCAGTTCCTCTCTCTGAAGGCATTGTCTACAGTGAGTGACCCACTCTTGTTTTTGCAGAACACCGCAGGGAAGAGGGCCAAGGATACCTCAATGTTTACATATGGGATGTAACGGCCTCGTGCGGCCTGCAGATATCTTCATATCAGTGCAAGTCCAAGGTCAGATCTTGTTGATGAGTGGTATTTCTGAGCTCTTCTTATACACATACATGCACTTCCAAATCGTGATAGATTTGCCACAAGCTGTTTACAAGAGATTGAGCCCATGATGAATCAGCCCTGACATGCAAGTCCTGCTCTGCTCCCCTCATTGTTGGCTGCTTTTCCTGTGTGAGGGAGGAACCCCACTGGTCACCAGCAGTGCTTTGCAGCAAAACCCACTGTCTAGCAAAACGCTGGATGCACAGGACTTAGGGACAGACACCTGCAGAGATCCACTCACACCACTGCGCTGACCTAAGTATTTGAAGACAAATGTGCTCAAAAGATTTGTTGGAATGTGATCGGCAAGGCCGATCCTCTAAGTTAGTCTCAGTGACTTCATATTGATCTTAAAAGTAGGAACACTCTAGTACTTGAGCACCTAGGGGTACAATGGGGCATCTTAAACTGCTATTTTTCTCTTGAAGTATTTCACATCAGTGGTAAAATCAAAGAAACAGCATTTGAGTTGGAACAACTCGATGCCTGAGGCATTCACTGAGAGGCATGATAAAAATACTATGCAATGCATATATTTTAATTTTAAATAAATCAATGAGATAATCTGGGATCAGGTGGGATTCTGCAGCTGGAAGAAAAAGGACAAAGGGAGGCCATTAGTTCTACTTTTAATAAATCAATTTGCTAATTAGGGATCAGGTGGGATTTTCCAGCATGAGACAAAGGACAAAGAAATCTCATTAGCTGTATTTTAAATAAATCAATTTTTTAGTTGGTATGAGACTCTCCTGGAAATACAGGACAGGGCAAAATGGAACAGATACTAAAAACTGTCACTTGAAAATATGCTTAATGAAAGAAATAAGAAACATTTCGTACTTACTTTGTGCATCTGTATTTTCTAGGCACCTCGTACTGCAAAATCAGTGTGGTCAGGCTGGAACTCTTGGAAGATTCAAGGAAATATAGAGAGAAGAGCTGTAATATATTCAAGGAAACAAAGAAGAAAGGTTATTTCAGATTTGTGTGGCTCACCGCATCTAGCAAATTGATTTCAAAACATTAGAGCTTTCAGAACCACTGGACATGTCTGAAGTCTTAGTTTTTACCTGAGGCTGCCACAGGAAGATGTCATCTACAAGGTATGATAACTTCTGCCAGGTTCTCCACTGCAATAAAGTTCACTAGGCACTGAGCTCCTCTCCCCGGTGGCATATCAGGACAGCATTTGATTGTTATACAGATCTCCCTGTACAGAGTCCACCTCTTAGTTGTGCAAGATTGTGCAACCCTCATGATTGCCATGGCACACAGCTCACTCCATGCAGGTCCTGCTGAGGCTGATGTGACTCTGTAACAAGCATCATTTGTTTGTGGACTTGTGTTGATGCAGCATCTGAAAGCAAAACAATATCAGAGTAAGAAAGGGAGGCAGGCAGGTTGAAAAGGATGATGTTCAAATGACCAAATTTGGCAACATTCAGCCTATTTATTCTTTGATGCTGCAGTGAAGGACAGCAATTCAAAGCCATCAATACACATTAAGGAATGCCAAGCACTACAGGAAGCAAAAGACTTCATTATAATCAGGACCTATTTGTTCCCTGGTGCGCTGCGCATTAAAAGGAGCTCTTTGAGGCAGCTTTTCTGCTGCTGCTTTTCTTCTTGCCATGTTTCAGTTTTGTCCTACCTGCACTCCACAGCGGGAGTCTTGCTTACTGCTGACAGACAATAACATATCTTGCAAGGCTAATATTTCCTGAGGATGCATCTTCTCATGTTGCCTGCTGTCTGCGCAACGAGATGCACATGATAATTATCTCCTAGGAAGGCAACGGCTCATATGTGTCACTGTCACATCTGCCCATAGCTAATAGGTGTGCAGTATTTGCTGTGAATTTAAAAACCATCCCCTTTCAAAGGTCAGAAGATCAAAAGTTCAAATTTCATTGGGAATTGCCAAAAGAGCCCATGCTGCTGCTCACTGCCCCAGCAGGATCCTCCTATGTAACAGCAAGGAATCGGCAGCACTTAACTTGCTGGTTACAAAACTGGAGACCCAGTCAGCTGTAGCAAGAAATAATAAAGATATTGGGTTTACATACAGTCTTGAAAAATTTCCTCAAAGGCTCTTTGGTTTATTTTCTCACCTCAGTGTGAGGCTTAGTTTTAACAATATGGTTGCCAATAGGGTGATCTGTCCTACATCTTAGACGGGCTCTTGTGATGGATAGGGGATACTATTTCAACAAAGAAACAGTGCCTCAAGTTTTAATTAGCTAAGTAAACTAATAGAACTTTGCTCAAAATATTTTTGGCCCTTTTTTGCAAGCAGATTCTCCACACATTATATAGATGACTTAAAACGTTACTCTTCTTCTGAGAGTCATGCAGAGTCCAGGCACAGCAGCATCAACAGAGGTCCAAAAGTCAGCAGTAAGATTCCGTCTGTGCTGAAACCTGACCCATAAGGTCCAAGACAAAGAGTAGTTTTATCTTCTAGATTTTTCAATAAAAACATTACAGTCATTTTAAGTTTCAAGAATGCAAATAAAGACCATGAGATAAGTATTAAAGACAAGGGGTTTTTTTTCTTGCAGCAGTAGCTTAAACATCGCGTCATTTTTTTCAGTTGAAGACCCAGAATCGGTTGCCCAATCATAAAAGATTTTTTTTTAATGAAAAAACCCAGTGGCTTATTTAAAAATAATTTTATGTACATAACCTTAAAAAAAAAAAAAAAAAAGAAAAGAGGGGCCCTTGGACTTCTAGAGAAGGCCGCTTTCTTGAAAGTACTGAACAAGATTTAACAAATGTAAACAATTCTGCAGTTCCTCCCCAGGCACCTTAGCTTGCTCTGCTCCTCCGGGGAAGTACAACATCCCTGGAAATGGGAGACGCTGAATTGCAGTCACAGTTCAGGGGAACATCAGTCAGTGAAATGCTCAAGTACGTACTTGAGTGCTATTAGCATGATTGGGACACAAGGGTATGATTGAAGCTAGGCATGATTAAAGCTAAGTTTCTTTAAGATAAATGGATTAATGGAGATGTTTGGGTAACTGAGTACCAAGGACAGCAAGTTTAAGCAATTTGTCTAAATTTACATGAGAGTTTTATAGGAAACCACCATTTCTGATCCCACAAGTCACTGTCTCATCCCCTCACATGCCTAAGAGCTTGTCATTCCCCTCACTCCAGGATTGGCATTGCCTAATTTCTGCATATTCCCGTGATGCCTTTTGGAAACTCAGCCAGAGGAACAGCAGGGCTGCTTAAGCTCAGCTTGAGGAGGGGGTTGGGCTGAAATGGCCAAAAACTCCTTTACTGAGAACAGTTGATCAAGGCGATTTCTGGACACTGGCAAGCTTAACCACCAAAGTTCTGTGCCTGGCTGTACTACAAAGGCATAGGAGAACCAGGGACTGAACCTTTGTACCTCTTGTCCTGCTCACACAGTGCCTAATCCAATGCTGTCTGCAAACAGTAGGAAGCTCCCACAGCAACTAACCAAGCTCCCACAGAAGAGCCCGACCTAACACAGTCCTATTAATTCATTCACAATCATTTCCTCCTCTTCTTTGCTGTCTGTGATTAGGATTTGAAAATCAAAGCCATTAATCTTCAAAATGCTAAAATGACAGGCACCTTATGAGCAAGCATCCACTTTCACTCCCTTCAAAATCCACCAGAGAGAGACAAATACGCTCTTGGCTCCAGCCCAAATTTGTCCTATCAACTTGATATCCCCTTCAGTGATGTGAAGCTCTGCTGGCTGGCTTCAAATTTGCCTCCAGACTGTTGTTAACTGGGAGGACTGTTTTTCTTCATTTTTTTTTTTTTTCCCTGCAGCGTTAGCAGAGGTACACTGGCAGTGTGCTGGCAGTGGAAGCTGCCACTTTGGGAAGAGTTTTGATTAAAATATACATTGCTTTGTTCAGTGCCTTCCCTGTGGTGCACGATAAACGTGATCAGCAGTTTTTCTTGGTGTTCATTTGTAAGGCACATGCTATGAAGTTACTGCAGTACATTAACCAAAAGCTTAAAAGGAAATTATTGTGGCCAATTGGGACTTGGAATTATCCTGAGACTAGAAATCTTAAAAACTGAAATGAAGAGAAATCAGCACAGCCTTTCCCCTCTGCCAGGAGGATGTTCCCCGATGGCAAGTCCAAAAGGTTAGGGTTGACATCTTGTATAGCAAGGCATGTATGTCAGAGGAGGAAAGGTATGAGAGCATGTTCCATAACTAATTTAATGCTTTATGTCTTTTCATTCAACACCAGAAATATCACAGAAGTACACTTCCTTTTGGTTGGTGAAGCTTGTTTGAATTTCACAGCCGGGGTCTAGAAGAGTTGTCTGAAGTGTAGCCATGGTCTCCATGTCAAGACATTTTAATGCTACTTTTTTGTCTTTTTTTTATTTTTCCTTTTTTTCTTGTGAAGCCAAAATAGTGTATATCACAGGAAATTAGTATAGCTGTTAGTCCAAATAACATTCACAGAGTTTGCTTGTTTTCTGTACTATAGCTTTGTATGCGAAATTAAATTTTAGAAATTCGTTTTGGAATTTCTAATGCTGAAGGCTTTACATTTCTAGGGAAGACAATGCAAAAAAAATCACATGATTAAATAAAAATTTGCTCAGAGAATGGCAAGTAGCTTAATGATGTTACTTATAAGCTCATAAAAGATACACAGGCATAAGAGGAAAACTTAGTCTTATGTGTTGGGGTTTTTTTACGCTGGACTTTTAATGACATCTTATTACCTCCTTTGAAAAGAAAGTAATCAGATGTCATTAAAAGTCCAGTTTAAAAATCCTGATTTCTCTGATTGGGAACCAACCTACCCTTCCATCTGCCATCCCCAAGACTGGGCAAAATCCTGAGTAAATACAAGAAGGCTGAGCATTGCCAAAATCAATAAAGCTGCCCCAAATGAGAGCTGGCTGATGGATTCTTCCACTGCCTGCAAGAGCAAGGGGCAGGGGGTGGGTGCTGCTGGTGAGTAGCAGTGACCTGCTGGCACCAACAGCTCCTCTCCGTTAGGTGCTACTCTCCTCTGCCTGTTCGAAGGCCTTTTCTGATAAAGTAATAAACGTACCATAAAACTGTTTTACAAGCCAGGTCTCACTCTGCTCTCCAGCTTTTTCTCATTAAGGGCACTCACTGCTGCTTCAAGGAAGTTCAAGCTGCAGCACATTTAACATCTGCATTCCTTTGACATGTTTTGAAATTATTTTAAAACAATTGGGAGAGGAGGACCAGGTCTAGGGGGGCTGAGGGCTTCAAAGAGAAAGAAGATCAACGTGTAAGCCCCAAATTACATAAGTAGCCCCACCAAGGAAATAAATTAATTTGTTTCCCAATGGCTTATTTATATAACCCTTTAATTATAGCTAACCATATCACCAGTATTATACCATGGGAAAATGTAAAAATGTTAAGCAACTTACCACTCCGCCCTCTCCAGACCGACAACACAATCATTAGGCAACAACTACATGTTAGGACATCTCCTGCTCTTTTGTCTTTCAAAGGTATAGTTCAATAATGTGGGTATGAAAATGTGACCTCAACTGTAACTCTTTTTCTAGGGCTTTTGTGTGTTCCTAAATGCCATCTCCCTGTTGGATCATAAAAATGGGACAGCATTTGACCTGCTTGCAACATAAAAAGGGATATTGTTTAAAAATTCGCTATTTTCCCAGCCTGCACATGAGTAATAATCAGCAGTTGAGTCCTGTTAACTGCAAGTGCTGCGTGATCTGTGCTGGCTTTTCAAATCTGGTAAGTTGAGGTAGCTCTGTTGACTTCAATTAAAGCATTTCTAATTGTTTCTAATTCAGTAGACGCCAGCTGAGACCCCAGCTCTTGCTCTACAAAAGGCACAGTGTGTTAGTGCAGTTCGCTGCAGCTCCTTGGGGCCTAACGAATGTTGCATATTAGGAGTTATTAGACCAAACCACTGTGATGAACAGGATGGCACCAGTGACAGGGAAGATTTTGCAGGTGAGAAAGACCAGAATTTTCTGAAA